>JANAVB010029238.1:0-245794 GCA_029216955.1 Iris pallida | reverse complement strand
TGGAGCTTTGAAGAATGGTACGAGGCTTTGTGTACCACCTGGCGAACTGAAAAACGAGCTGATGAAGGAAGCGCACCAGTCGCAGTATTCTATACATCCTGGAGCTAATAAGATGTATCGGGATATGCGCACTATTGTTTGGTGGTATGGAATGAAGAAAGATGTGTCCAGATTCGTGGCGATATTTGATCTGTCAGCAAGTGAAGGCCAGTAGACAGAGACCCGCAGGACTTCTACAACCGCTGGACATTCCGGAGTGGAAGTGGGAGCACATCACAATGGACTTCGTGTCAGGTTTGCCTCGTTCCCAAGGAGGGAAGGATGCCATCTGGGTTATAGTGGACCGACTAACCAAGTCAGCTCACTTTATTCCCTTCAAGGTTAGTTTATCCACCGAGAAGGGCGGTACTATACATGCGGCACATCTACCAGATTCATGAAGTACAGGTAAGCATTGTATCTGACCGAGACACTCGTTTTACCTCTCACTTTTGGAAAAGTTTGCATGACAGCTGGGGACACAGTTGAAGTTCAGCACTGCTTATCACCCCCAGACAGATGGTCAATCAGAGAGGACAATTCAGACACTGGAGGATATGCTGAGATCGTGTGTCTTAGAGTTCGGAGGATCGTGGGAAGACCATTTGCACTTGGTAGAGTTTTCTTATAATAACAGCTACCAAGCCAGCATTGGTATGACCCCATTTGAGGCTCTGTATGGATGTCGTTGCCGTACACCATTGGCATGGGACGACATAGGAGAAAGAGTACTGCTGGGCCCATAGATGGTGACCGATGCAGCAGAGAAGGTGAAGATAATCAGAGACAAGCTCAGAATTGCCCAGGACAGACAAAAGCATTGGGCAGACAACAGTCGTCGACCACTGGAGTTTGAAGAAGGAGATAAAGTCTTTGTGAAGTTTTCTCCTACCAGAGGTACAATCAGATTTGGCAGAGCTGGGAAGCTGAGTCCCAAGTACATTGGACCATTTGAAGTTCTGAGCTGGATTGGAGAAGTGGCGTATAGGTTAGCTCTACCAGCTAATCTAGAGGCGTGCATAACGTTTTCCATGTCTACAGCTCAGAGGCTACGTCCCAGATGAGAATCACATCTTAGACCAGTCAGAGCTGGAGATTGGACCGAGTCTCACTATGCCAGAGAAGCCAGTGGCAATTTTAGACCGAGGCAAGAAGAAGACCAGGACCTCGGTGACTCCGATAGTTCGAGTAATGTGGAGGCATGATTCCCCAGGTGAGTCTACCTGGGAACGAGAGGATGAGATGCGGGAGAAGTACCCATATTTGTTTGAGAACTGAGGTATTTTCTAACCCAACTCTTTAAATTTCGAGGACGAAATTTTCTAAGGAGGGAAGGTTGTGAAACCCGTAATCTTAGTTAATTAATTGAAATTCTAGAATTTTGATTATTAATATTTGTGATGCTAAATTAATAATGTGCCAGATTAGTATTAGGATAAATAGAAAATTATTTTCAAAATAAATGAATTTGGATTTAGTATGCCAGGCCCAGACACGAACCCAATTTGAAACTAAAAGAAAAATAATAAATTTTTGGTAATGTTTAGTTAGATTTTTCTAAAAGAAAATTCTTATAGTTTTTCTAATATTTTAGCCCACCATAATTGTTTAGCCCAAGTTTTTAAAACCCATTTTTAGCTTTAGGTCCAAAGCCATTTTATTTTAAAAAAAATATAAAAACCAAGCCTAAGAGCCCATTGAAGCCTTTACCATTAGTTATGAGTCCAAAGGCCAAACTCATACTGTCTATTCATTCTGTGAATGAATGAATGAATTTTCATTCATTAATGATGTGCAGACTTTTGTTTGGAATGAGCACTCTTCATTCTCCAAAACTAAATTACTACCTACGTTTTCTTTGCTATGAATGGACGAGGCTTTCCCTCTCCTTCTCGTAACCACCCCGAGCTCTGTTCTTTTTCCGAACGGCCAGGCCATTGGTCTTCCCATGGTGAGTACTACTCCTATTTAAACCCTTCCACATCTTCTCCATCTTCCCATCTCCATTTTTCCCTTTTTCCAAAGCCCTAACCCTAAACCCTTTTTCCGGCGAACTCTGAGCTCTCTCTGGCGCTCACGGCCGGCAGCGCCGCCCCTAGCCGCTGTTCCCTTCGGCTACCGTCCGACCGCGGCCGTACGCCGCCGATCCCGGTAGCCCCTACCCGCGCGACCCTCGGCCTCCCCGCGCGGCCGAGCTCCCCGCCGGCTCCTCTAGACGTTCGCCGCTGTCCCCGGTGTCCGGTCGACCGCCCGCCGGCCTCCTTCGCCCGTGCCCTAAGTCCCCGACGACCCGATCTCCTCCACCCTCCGCGACCAGCGGCTTTCTGCCGAACTCCCGTTCTCCGGCACTGTTTCCGTCGGATCCGCTCCTAGGCGTGGCCCGTGCACTCTGTCAGTGTTCCGTTTCCGAGCAGTGACGTTTCGTTTCCGATTTCTGGTTCCGTTTCTGTAGATTCGAGGAGTTTACGCAGCCGTATTCGCGAGGCGTGTTCCGAGTCTGAGGCAACACTTCAGATTCTGTCATAATTGGGTAATCTCTGGTAAACACAGTAGTTCGTCCCCTGTCTTGGTCGATGATGAGTTTTGGTCCATAGATTTTCTTCGAAAAATTCGATTTCTGCTACGTTTCTGGTTTCGGAAAATTTCGGATAGTTGTTCTCTGACTTTTGGGTTCTGTGGATGGATTGATGATTTTCGGATTTTACGAGAACACTTTGGAAAAAGTTCTGATGATTTTCGAAATTTCTGAGTTTAGTTGGGTTTCCAAAATTTTCGGAAACGAATTTCTGATTTGGGTTTGATATAATAGTTTTGTGGTTATATTAGAGTATCCCTGGTTTGGGATTTATTTTGCAGGAAAAATCGGCACGTTTCCAGTTTTGGGTTATCCCAAAATAGAGGGAATGCTGCCGAAATTTCTATAAAAATTTGATTATATGATTTTAAAATGATTTTCGGAAATGATATTATTTTAGGGCGACGACCTTATCGGTCAATGGGCCCCAGTGAAATGCAAACGCACCGGTCTGTCCGGACGTTGAGGCAGAGTAGCTGTAAGTGAAGATTGGACCAGTTCTGAGACTTATACTTTTTTTAAATTAGAAATTATTAGTTATTATTATTATGTAATTTTTGTAGGTAAATTTACAAGACTAACATTTTCTTTCTCTTATTTTAATTCATGGAAATGTAAGGCATAAGCCCATTTATCTATTTTTGTAAATTTGTAATAAGTAGGAATCAGCTGTAGATTTTCCAAAATTGTGAACGCGTAGGATTAATTAAATATTAATATTAATTGTTAGTTAGAAATTCACGATTTTCTCATTTAAAGAAAAGAAATATATAGTATATATATATATATATATATATATATATATATATATATATATATATATATATATATATATATATAATATAAAATACTAATTTTTCCCAATAAATTGATAAAAACAAGTTTTTCCGAAATAAAATATAAATTTAGATTTTCCTTAATTGTAACGCACTAGAAAAATGTGTTTTTGATTGTGTTGGTTAATACAAGACTAAAAAAATTGACTAGGAGACAAAATCTAGAGATTGTAACTAGATAATTCTAGAGTTGTGGTTTCTGAGACAAATTTCCGGAATGTAGGACTTCAAAGAAGAGTGTGACTGTTCAAATCCCAAAGTACCAATCGTGTCCAACTTGAGAAGTTTAAGGCAAGTACATTTATGTTGATTACAATTATTTAATAATCACTTCACTGCAATTTTAAACCACTGTTCAAACACGAACTCTTTCGGGAGTATTGACTGTATTGTTGGGGACTGGGGGAGTAGAGTAGTGGATATGACCAAATCCAAAATTAGGATAACTGACTGTATTAGCTTTCCCCTCTTCACACGGGGACAAGCCATACCGTATCGCTAGGATACTACTGTAACCCAATCCGGTCATATTCATTACCTATTCACATCACTGTACTGTATTATTTCAAAAACTGTTCATTTTCAAACTGTTTAAAAGTGCATGATTTTATTGTTAAATTAATTGTCAAGATTAGCATAAATTGTACTTTGCTCCTTTCCTGACTGGATCCCCGTAGGTACTACTGATGACCTGGAGATGCTGATCAATAGCTACTATGATCCTGATTTACCCGGCGGTACTTCCACCTGAGGAGGATGTTGTGGCGTCTCCATAGATGCTACTTTAGTTTGAGAGTTTAGTTGTTTTTATGTTATTTCTAGTTTATGAATCCTTGTAACAGAATAAGTTTTAAATTATCGTTTAAATAAATGTTGTGGCAAACTTAGTTTCAAATGTTGTTGATCACCTGCATATGGATTACAGCTTACTGTCGCCGTCTCATCAACGGTGCAGGCTGGGCATGATCCGATTCGACCCAAGTATTTGGGGATCGGGTCGTGACACCCTCTAATAGCATTTCAAATAAAACCAAAGTAAACATAACAAATGTAAGTAAATAAAAAAAATGAGAGGATAAAATTGGTCAAGGGGTTGACATATGTCACCTCCATTCGGAGAGTATATAATGTACAGGTAGCTTTATATTGTTAGATATTTGACATAGGACAGCGTTCTACCGTCGACACTGTGGCGTAGGCTAGACGTAACCACGTCTCGTGCCCTTACTCTAGGGTGCGGGTCGCGACAAGAAGGCATTTTAGTGCTCCTGTACGAGTACCCGGAGCACGAAGTGAAGGCTGCCATGGCGAGAGACTTGCTGGTCGGTTTGGAGGCTATCACTCGGGAACTCCAGAACTTGGAAGACAGTCTCCCAACCCTGGCTGTAGCAGAGTTGGAAAGAATAATTTCTGAGGAATCACAATATGAACATAGTCGCCAAGTTCTGGCCGCTCGACTTGTCGAGGTTGACTCTGGAATAAAAGATGGCTGACGCTGAAGAAGTTTACCTCAGTCGACATGCAGCCATGTATAAGTAGTGTGAGGCTTTCGGAGAGCAGATCCGTAGACATGCCTTTTGCCGTCTGTGACTTGGAAAAGTCGAAGGGTCAGGAGGAACTTCTGTGCCAGCTTTCTGATACTTTGGCCCGGGAGAAGGAGGACATTGGCAATCGCCAGGCCGAATTGGTCCTTGCGAATCAAGCCCTGTCTTCTGTTGGAGATGAAAATTCCAACGTCAGGAGGTTGAGCGAAGGGTCAGGCATCAGTCGACGGCCGAAGAGACCACTTGAGAGGCCATTTGGAGGAGCTTCGAACTTAATTTTCCAGTTCTGGTTTTTTTTCCTTTTTTTGTCTCTTTGTGTGAGAGAATCTCTTTTGTAATATTTCAATCACATATGAAATTTTCTTTGCTTCTTTTCTCTATTCATATTCATCTTGTGAAATTTGTATAGTAATAGGAATTCCCACAAGGGAACGACTTTATTGAGGATAGGGTGTTTACTCAGAGGTAATACGGACGTGGCAAACACAGAACCTTTGTAGAAAAACTTTCCTTACTCAGAGGTGATATGGACATGGTAAGAATAAAATCTATGGGGGCATAGAACGACTCAGAGGTAATATAGACATGAAGGGTTCTATAAATGACAATTGTGGAGGATTGTCATGAAAATGGTGCTTTACTCAGAGGTAATATGGACATGGCAAGCGTCCTTCTACTAGAATAACAGTTCAGAGGTAATATGGACATGGCTGTATTGTAGGAAGTTATGACAACTTTGGGGTTATCGTAATGGGGTGACCACTCAGAGGTAATATGGACATGGTAGACACGGTTATAGAAGGACACTTCAAAGATGATATGGACGTAAAATATTTTCTATGTGGTCATGATGACACAGAGTTTATGGGAGATGCAACCACTCAGAGGTGATATGGACATGGTAGATGCACCAGGATGTAAAAGCAATCAGAGGTAATATGGACGTGAGGGCTTTACTTACTGATATTTAGTATAGGAGGGTTGAACAAGTTTTTACCTGGATCTGCGAGCACGCATGAGGGCGCAGGAGCTCCTGTTGGCGTTGCTGATGAAGATGGATTTCGGAGAAGTTTCATCCCCTATGTCGATCTGGACGACCTCGTCCTCGGTGGAAGGCTCTAGTTGTTCTAACCGCCATTCCCACTGAGAACCAAGGTATTGAGCTCAGGGCTCTTCTTCGAAGAAATCGGGTGCCTGGTCTTCTTCCTCTGCGGTATCGTCTATGGAAACTATGTTGACGGATAGTACCTTCTGGAGGTCACGGCCTATATTGGTATCAGAATCCCAGGTTGAAGAGTCAGAAGAATGCGAGTGTAGTGGAGCCTCCGATTCCGAACTCTCCGAAGTGGTCGTGGGAGTAATATACCCCATCCCCCGGCGAGCACGTTGGTAGTAGTTGTCACGACCCGATCCCAACTAATTGGGTGAACCGGATCATGCCCAGCCTGCACCGTTGTTGAGATGGCGGCAGTAAGCTGTTCAGTAGCAGGTAACCATGCAACAACACTATATTTGTCACAACTCAACATCGGGAATGAACTTTATTAAACTTTGAAATTTAAATACAAAAGGAAACTGTTCTGAAATGAAATACAGAATTTGAAATAAAACAACAATGAAAGGAAATCTATCTATCGGCCGGATCATCGGCCTCAGTCCCAACGTCCTCCTGTGGGGACTCTGGCAACACAACTGGGTACAACACAGGGTCGTAGTAGCTGTTGTAAAACTGATCTGTATCCTCAATATCCCCTAAAAATGTATCTCCAGTCAGGAGGGAGCAAAGTATAATTCCTGCTAACTTTAAACAGTTAAATTAAATAATAGAATCATGCAGTTCTAAACAGTTTTAAACATGAACAGTTTGTTACAGTAAAATAGTGATTTGAATAGGTAATGAAATATGACCGGCTTAGGTTTGTTACAGGAATGGATAAGGGGTTTTGTTACAGTATGGTCATAATCATTACGCTATTCTTCCAGTCCCCAGTAGTTACAGTACTCTCAGAGAGAGTTTCGTGTTTGCATCGTGGTTTAAACTTGCAATAAAGCGATTAAATAAATAACTGTAAACTAACATAAACTATACTTGCCTCAAAGGAAATGACTGGAGAGGGATGAGTTGGTACCGAGGAGGAACGTCAGGTATATCTTCGAGTTCCTACAGATGAGAACTCGACTTAGATCTGCTGTATAACCAAGCTAGGTGTGCTAGTTGCAATCTCTAGTAACAAGTCCTAGTCAGGTTTTAAGTTGTTATTAAGCTACAGCTAACGTTTACGTCGCAAGCTACGTGCGTTGATTAAACCAGTTAATTTGGTTACTTGGGAAATAATAACAAGAACAAATTATCTTTGGAAAACTTTGTGCTTTTGTAATATATCTATGAAAATAGTTTCTTCCAGTGCCAAATCATAAACTAGTTATCTTTCTAATATTTTATCCATTTATTTTACTTGGTAATTCTTAATTAATTTTATACGAGAAATAATTACGTTCTAACTACGAGTTACACGTCCAATCCAAAACCACCCAAAAGGATCAACATCAACCACCCAGAAAAGAAGTAAAACTTACACTATGCAATACAGGGACACAACTAACCAACCTAGAAATATGGGCTTATGCCCTTACAAATTTTACATAAAATAAAAGAAAAATGTTTAGTTCCGAAATAATATGTGCAGTAAAATAAGTAAAATAAATTTAAATATTAAATTTAATAATTTAAATTAAAAGTTTGGAGTCTCAGACTTGGTCCAATCGTCACATCTAGCTAAAGCCTCAACGTCCGGTCGGACCGATGCATTTGTATTTCACTAGGGCCCACAGACCGGTACGGTCGTTGCCCGAAAAGTCGGTTTTAAAATCATTTTCCGAAAACCAATTTGAAATCCAAGATAGATAAAGTTTTGTAAAAATTTGGGCAGCATTCCCTCTATTTCGGGACAACCCAAAACTGGGAAATGCGTCAACAAAATCCTACAATTGTCCCAAACCAAGAAAAAACCCATTTATATAGAAAATATAATCACAGAAATCGTTTTCGAAACATAATCGGAAAACCCGAAATGAAATCGAAACTCCCAAATTATTACCAAATAACTCAGAATCCAACCATACCAAACTCGAAATTTTCGAGAATCCAAAACCAACAGAACCTTCTCGAAATACTCAGGAATTCCGAAATCAAACTAACAGCATAAAACCTCAGCAGACAACATCACAAAACACTAACGTAGCTAACCGAACTACAGCGTAGCTAAACCGGATTTCCGAGGGAAAATCGGGGACCATTATCATTATCGACTACCGAACAAAGCACAACGGGGCAGAGAATTATACCTCGGAATGCTCGGCTAGAGCTCTCAGATGATATGATAAAAGAAAATAGAAGTCCAGCAGCAACGTAGGCTCGGGACAGTGCCCGAAGTCAGGTCCAGTTTCGGGGGCAGGGACCGGAGCCCACAAAGTTTGTACGAAAAGCACAGAAGTAAGCCGAGGAAGAAAATCTGCAGAAACAGAAACACATCGGAATGGTGCTGTCGGGTGAAACGCCGGCAAGGGAGTGCTGGCGAAAGGGCAGCGGGTGTCGGCCTGGAGGAGGCCAGCCGGAGGTTGCGTCAGGAAGCGAGGGTGGCACGCGGGTCGGGAGCGGGCGGAGTCGCCGGAGGGGCGCCGGCGGTCGCGCCGGAGGCGGGTGGCCGCGCGAAGACAGCGCCGGGGCGTGCTGGAGGCGGGGTCGGCCGGTGCTGGGGCGCCGGACGGTGGGACGACCAAGGGGAGGAGGCCGGCGGAAGACGTCGGGGTCCGGGGAAGGGGGTCGAGTGAAATTATGAGGGAGAAAGGGGTTTTTCTCTTGTGAGTAGAGAAATGGTTCTGAGAGAGAGAGAGGTGTGAGTTATGGTGAGAGAGGAGAGTAAGAGATGAACTTTGTTCTGTGAGGGGAAAAATGAGAAAGAAAGATTTTAAGAAGAAGAAGGATGAGGAGGAAGCTTCTCCTGAACGTGGGATATGGAGATGTGGTGAGGAGTAGTTTGAAGGAGAAAGAATAGGGAGTGGGAGAATGAGTTGGAAGGGGTTGGTTGAAATGGCAATAGCTGGTCCAAATTGGACCAGCACCCCAACGTAAATATATATATATATTTTTTTATAATAAACCAAGTCAAAATTTTTAGAAATAAGAAAGGGATTGGGTTTGGCTCAGGCCTGGGTCTGGGTTCGGACTCGGGTCTGGGTCTGAAATCAAAAAACCTTGTTATTTATTTTTTTCGAAATTATTTGCACTCAAAATATATAATAATAATAATAATAATAATAATAATAATAATAATAATAATAATAATAATATTAGAAATACTAATAATAATACTAAAACACTATTATTAATTAATTACAAAACATGGGTTTCACAATCTTCTCTCCTTAGAAAATTTTGTCATCGAAATTTAAAACAAGGTTAGGGATTACCTCAAGTCTCAAACAGGTACGGGTACTACTCCCGCATCTGGTCTTCTCGCTCCCAGGTCGACTCGTCTGGTGAGTTGTACCGCCACATCACTCTGACTATTGGCGTCACGGTGTTCTTGGTTCTCTTCTCGCCTCGGTCCAAAATTGCCACTGGTTTCTCCGGCACTGTGAGGCTGGGTCCAATCTCCAGCTCTGAATGGTCCAAGATATGGCTCGGGTCCGGGATGTAGCGTCTCAGCTGCGATACATGGAAGACGTTATGGACGCCTTCGAGACTTGGGGGTAGAGCCACCCGATAAGCCACTTCTCCAATCCTGTTAAGTACTTCAAATGGACCAATGTACCTGGGGCTCAACTTTTCTGCTCTGCCGAAACGAATTGTTTCTCTGGTAGGCGAGATCTTCACAAATACACTGTCGTCTTCTTCAAACTCCAGAGGTCGTCTGCTGCTATCGGCCCAATGTTTTTGTCTGTCCTGGGCAATCCTGAGCTTGTCTCTGATCATCCTCACCTTCTCTGCTGCTTCGGTCACCATCTCAGGTCCAAGCAACACTCGTTCTCCGACGTCGTCCCAAGCAAGAGGGGTACGGCAACGACGTCCATAGAGTGCCTCGAACGGTGTCATTCCGATGCTAGCTTGGTAGCTGTTGTTGTAAGAGAACTCTACCAAGTACAAATGGTCTTCCCAAGACCCTCCAAATTCCAGGACGCAGGATCTTAGCATATCTTCTAGCGTCTGGATTGTTCTCTCCGATTGCCCGTCAGTCTGAGGGTGGTAGGCGGTGCTGAACTTCAGTTGGGTTCCCAAGCTGTCATGCAAACTCTTTCAAAAGTGAGATATAAATCTGGTATCTCTGTCAGATACGATACTTACCGGAACTCCATGAATTCGGTAGATGTGCCGTATGTACAGTGCTGCCAACTTCTCGGTGGATAAACCAACCTTGAAGGGGATAAAGTGAGCTGACTTCGTCAGTCGGTCCACTATAACCCAAATGGCATCCTTCCTTCCTTGGGATCGAGGCAGTCCCGATACAAAATCTATCGTTATGTGCTCCCATTTCCACTCCGGAATGTCAAGCGACTGCAATAATCCTGCTGGTCTCTGCCTGCTAGCTTTAACTTGCTGACAAATTAAACATCTAGCCACATACCTGGATACGTCCTTTTTCATTTCGTACCACCATACTATAGTCCACATATCTCGGTACATCTTGTTGGCTCCTGGATGTATGGAATACTGCGACTGGTGTGCTTCTTGCATCAGCTCGTTCCTCAGTTCACCAGTTGGTACGCAAAGCCTCGTACCATTCTTCAATGCTCCGTCGTTGGCGATTGAGAATCCTTCAAGTGTTCCTGCCAGCACTTGGTCTCTGAGTTTGCAAAGCATCTCGTCTTGAAATTGTGTCTACTTGATCCTGTCCATAAGACTCGAACACACTTGCAACTGCATAAATGATGATTCAGCTCCTGGTATGATGGCTTCTCTTCCAAGTTTCTTCATCTCCTCCTCGGGCAGTACAATTTCCAATCCAAGCTTCTCCATGTCTTCCAGCAAATGGCGCTCCTTGGTCAAGAACATCGCCATTAGGTATCGACTAAGTGCATCAGCAACAACATTAGCCTTACCCGGATGGTACTGCAGGTTGATATCAAAATCCTTCATCAGCTCCAGCCATCGTCTTTGTCTCATGTTCAGCTCCTTCTGAGTGAAAACATATTTCAGACTTTTGTGGTCCGTAAATATTTCCACTCTCTCTCCATACAGGTAGTGCTTCCATAACTTCAAAGCAAATATCACCGCTGCAAGCTCCAAATCATGTGTGGGGTAGTTCTTCTCATGAGTCCATAATTGTCTAGATGCATAGGCAATCACTTTCCCGTGTTGTTGAAGAACGCAGCCCAGTCCTTTTCCGGAAGCATCACTATAGATTGAGAAACCGCCGGTACCTGCGGGTAGCGCAAGTATCGGCGCCGTTGTGAGCCTCTTCTTCAGTTCCTCAAAAGCTGACTGCATGCTTCAGACCATATGAACTCTTCATTCTTCCTGGTAAGCTTCGTCATTCGCTCCGTAATCTTGGAGAAATCCTTCACGAACTTCCGGTAGTAGCCAGCTAGTCCCAAAAAGCTCCTGATCTCTGCAACCGAGCTTGGTGCAGTCCACTTCTCAATAGCAGCTATCTTCTTTGGATCCACCGAAATTCCTTTTCCTGTGACAATATGGCCCAAAAATTCCACTTTGTCTAAAAAGAATTCGCATTTAGATAGCTTACCATAGAGCTTCTTCTTCATCAAGGTACTCAGCACTTTCCTCAAGTGCTCTTCATGCTCTTCCTCCGTTTTCGAGTAGATTAGTATGTCATCGATGAAGACAACAACAAATTGATCCAGATATTCATGAAAAACCTTGTTTATGAGGTTCATGAATACTGCAGGAGCATTCGTCAGTCCAAACGGCATGACCAAGAATTCAAATTGTCCATACTTGGTGTTGAACGTCGTCTTGGGATTATCCTCCTTCCTGACCTTGATTTGATGGTAGCCTGATCTGAGATCTATCTTTAAAAATACCTTGGCTCCGCTCAGTTGATCAAACAGGTCGTCGAACCGGGGCAGGGGGTACTTGTTCTTGATGGTGATGTTGTTCAGCGCCCGGTAGTCGATGCACATCCGCACGGTTCCATCCTTCTTGGGCACGAACAAAACTGGTGCTCCCCAGGTTGAAGTCCCGTCTCTGATAAATCCTTGTGCCTTCAGCTCGTCGATCTGATCCTTCATCTCCTTAGCCTCCTTGGGGTTGACTCTATAGCATCCCCAGGAAATAGGGGAAGAGCCGGGTACTAGATCGATGGTGAATTCCACATCTCGATCTGGCGGCAATCCTGAAAGACTATCTGGAAAGGCATCCATAAATTCCGCAATGATAGGGTGAGGAGGCCCGATTTCTTCGGTGATTGAGGAGTAGGTGATACTCTTCATATCTTCCAGAGCCCGAGGGATTACAAACTCCGGTTCTCCTGGTGGGCTGAAGATTACACATCCTCGGTGACAATCTATCAGCGCATGCTGTTCACTTAACCAGTCCATCCCTAGGACAACATCATAGTTGGGCAGGGGCATCACTAGTAAAGGTGTTGAGAACTGATGGCCAGAGATGGTTATGGGACAATTACAAGCCTCAGTGATGGGTATAGGTCCACCACCGGTCATAACCCAACTAATCACCTTGCTAAGTCCCGAATCTATGTGGTGTGCAGATATAAACTTGGATGATATAAAACTATGTGATGCACCCGAATCAAATAATGCTAGAGCAGGATATGAAAACACATAAATAGAACCTGTGATGACATCAGCGATGGGTTCCTGCTCTGGCTCCTGCTCATCAGCTGCTAGGGCAAAAGCTCACCCGGTCTTCTGCTGGTGCTGTCCAAACTATTGTTGCTGAGTATGTAGGGGAGCTCTTTGCTGGTTGGTTCCGGTCCGGTGGGCTGACATGGGACAGTCCTTCACTTGGTGAGTGGCAGACCCACAGACTAGGCAGTATCCTAGCCTCTTCCTGCAGATGTTCGACTGATGCCCTGGTCTCTTGTAATAGTCACAGACAGGGATCTGCTTCTGGTGTGCTCTGTCATTGGTCCTCGTCTGATGATGATGCTGCTGGTGGTGCGAGGGCCTGTTGCTGTTGTTGTTGGGCCTCTTCTGACTACACTGGAAGTTGTTAGTTCCAGGATACTCCCTCTTGGATCGAGAAGGCTGGCTCTTCTCCACGTCTTAAGCTCGGATCAGGATCCTCTCATAAGTCTTTGCGCCACCTGCGATCATAGGGGTGCGAATCTCTTCTCGTAAGCCATACCTGAATCGCTCAGCACGATCCTTGGGGTCAGCTACCAGGTTCTGGGCAAAGCGGCTTAGTCGGCCGAACTCTGCCACATATTCGCTGACCGTCATGTTTTCCTGCTTCAAGTTCTGGAATTGCCTCTCCATTTCCCGCATCTCAGATGTCGGGAAGAACTTCCTGCGGAACAGCTTCTTGAAGGTGTCCCAGTCGAGCTGCTTGTCCTGGAGTCGGGGTTCATTCCGATACCAGGTGCTCGCCACATACTGTAGTTGGAGTCCTACAGCTTCAGCCTTGAGGTCCTCCGGGAGTCGAGCGACGCTCAAGAGACGCTCCATATGATCTAGCCATTCATCGGCGTAGATGATACCCTCGGTTCCTTTGAAAGGTCGAGGGTCTTGCTTCTTAAAGCTTTCTATGTCTCCAACCTTCATGCAATAATACGCCTCTAATCAAAAGAATGGCCTTAATGAAATATAACTTAACTCCTGAATCATGCTTACCTTGGCAGGTCGTGGCTCTGATGAAGTGGTTCTTCCTCTCTCGAGGGCAGCCATAGCCACATTGTGGGCATTCTCCATGCCTTCTCTCATAATCGCGGTCTGCTCGCGATGGGCTTCAACTTGGGCAGCAGTCTGCTCTCTGTGGGCTTCTGCTTGAGCTCTCTGTGCTTCAAGCACTCCTCGTAGCATTCCCACTAGGTCAGTGGGATCCACGGGCACTGGTGGAGCAGCTGGTGCGGGCACTACCGCAGGGATCTGCGGCTCAGCCCGAGAATGTGCCGGTTTCGCCGTTTGCGCTGTGAAAGCGTAAACGGGCCGGGGAGCTGGTGCAGCATGGGGACGATCTGTCAGCTGTAAAGGAGGTGGGTCCCGACGTGCTTGAGAAGGGGTGTGATCAGTCGATGACACCTCATCGTCAGCAGGGCCGGATCGGGTAGTCTTTCCTTTGGCCATGATCTGGAAGGTTTATGGTACATACATAAGCAAGGTATCCTACGAGTCTATAATCAAACAAAAATATTTATTTATATAATTTGGTCCTATGTCGTGACAAATCAATGTTCTAGTGTTCTAATTGTTTCTAGGTATGTTTTCCTAAGTTGTTGTACGGACCTGCATGGGCCACCACTGAAAACATGTCACGACCCGATCCCAACTAATTGGGTCGAACCGGATCATGCCCAGCCTGTACCGTTGTTGAGACGGCAGCAGTAAGCTGTTCAGTAGCAGGTAACCATGCAACAACACTATATTTGTCACAACTCAACATCGGGAATAAACTTTATTAAACTTTGAAATTTAAATACAAAAGGAAACTGTTCTGAAATGAAATACAGAATTTGAAATAAAACAACAATGAAAGGAAATCTATCTATCGGCCGGATCATCAGCCTCAGTCCCAACGTCCTCCTGTGGGGACTCTGGCAGCACAACTGGGTACAACACAGGGTCGTAGTAGCTGTTGTAAAACCGATCTGTATCCTCAATATCCCCTAAAAATGTATCTCCAGTCAGGAAGGAGCAAAGTACAATTCATGCTAACTTTAAATAGTTAAATTAAATAATAGAATCATGCAGTTCTAAACAGTTTTAAACATGAACAGTTTGTTACAGTAAAACAATGATTTGAACAGGTAATAAAATATGACCGGCTTAGGTTTGTTACAGGAATGGATAAGGGGTTTTATTACAGTATGGTCATAATCATTACGCTATTCCCCCAGTCCCCAGTAGTTACAGTACTCTCAGAGAGAGTTTCGTGTTTGCATCGTGGTTTAAACTTGCAATAAAACGATTAAATAAATAACTGTAAACTAACATAAACTATACTTGCCTCAAAGGAAATGACTGGAGAGGGATGAGTTGGTACCGAGGAGGAACGTCAGGTATATCTTCGAGTTCCTACAGATGAGAACTCGACTTAGATCCACTGTATAACCAAGCTAGGTGTGCTAGTTGCAATCTCTAGTAACAAGTCCTAGTCAGGTTTTAAGTTGTTATTAAGCTACAGCTAACGTTTACGTCGCAAGCTACGTGCGTTGATTAAACCAGTTAATTTGGTTACTTGGGAAATAATAACAAGAACAAATTATCTTTGGAAAACTTTGTACTTTTGTAATATATCTATGAAAATAGTTTCTTCCAGTGCCAAATCATAAACTAGTTATCTTTCTAATATTTTATCCATTTATTTTACTTGGTAATTCTTAATTAATTTTATACGAGAAATAATTACGTTCTAACTACGAGTTACACGTCCAATCCAAAACCACCCAAAAGGATCAACATCAACCACCCAGAAAAGAAGTAAAACTTACACTATGCAATACAGGGATACAGCTAACCAACCTAGAAATATGGACTTATGCCCTTACAAATTTTACATAAAATAAGAGGAAAATGTTTAGTTCCGAAATAATATGTGCAGTAAAATAAGTAAAATAAATTTAAATATTAAATTTAATAATTTAAATCAAAAGTTTGGAGTCTCAGACTTGGTCCAATTATCACATCTAGCTAAAGCCTCAACGTCCGGTCGGACCGGTACATTTGTATTTCACTAGGGCCCATAGACCGGTCCGGTCGTTGCCCGAAAAGTCGGTTTTAAAATCATTTTCCGAAAACCAATTTAAAATCCAAGATAGATAAAGTTTTGTAAAAATTTGGGCAGCATTCCCTCTATTTTGGGACAACCTAAAACTGGGAAATGCGTCAACAAAATCCTACAATTGTCCCAAACCAAGGAAAAACCCATTTATATAGAAAATATAATCACAGAAATCATTTCCGAAACATAATCGGAAAACCTGAAATGAAATCGGAACTCCCAAATCATTACCAAATAACTCAGAATCCAACCATACCAAACTCGGAATTTTCGAGAATCCAAAACCAACAGAACCTTCTCGAAATACTCGAGAATTCCGAAATCAAACTAACAGCATAAAACCTCAGCAGACAACATCACAAAACACTAACGTAGCTAACCGAACTACAGCGTAGCTAAACCGGATTTCCGAGGGGAAATCGGGGACCATTATCATCATCGACTATCGAATAAAGCGCAACATGGCAGAGAATTATACCTCGGAATGCTCGGCTAGAGCTCTCAGATGATATAATAAAAGAAAATAGGAGTCCAGCAGCAATGTAGGCTCGGGACAGTGCCCGAAGTCAGGTCCAGCTCCGGGGCAGGGACCGTAGCCCACAAAGTGTGCAAGAAAAGCACAGAAGTAAGCCGAAGAAGAAAATTTGCAGAAACAGAAACACACCGGAATGGTGCTGTCGGGTGAACGGCCGGCGAAGGAGTGCTGCGAAAGGGCGTGGGGCAGCGGGTGTCGACCTGGAGGAGGCCAGCCGGAGGTTGCGTCGGGAAGCGAGGGTGGCGCGCGGGTCGGGAGCGGGCGGAGTCGCCGGAGGGGCGCCGGCGGTCGCGCTGGAGGCGGGTGGCCGCGCGAAGACAGTGCCGGGGCGTGCTAGAGGCGGGGTCGGCCGGTGCTGGGGCGCCGGACGGTGGGACGGCCAAGGGGAGAAGGCCGGCGGGAGACGTCGGGGTCCAGGGAAGGGGGTCGAGTGAAATTATGAGAGAGAAAGGGGTTTTTCTCTTGTGAGTAGAGAAATGGTTCTGAGAGAGAGAGAGGTGTGAGTTATGGTGAGAGAGGAGAGTAAGAGATGAACTTTGTTCTGTGAGGGGAAAAATGAGAAAGAAAGAGTTTAAGAAGAAGAAGGAGGAGGAAGCTTCTCCTGAACGTGGGATATGGAGATGTGGTGAGGAGTAGTTTGAGGGAGAAAGAATAGGGAGTGGGAGAATGAGTTGGGAGGGGTTGGTTGAAATGGCAATAGCTGGTCCAAATTGGACCAACACCCCAACGTAAATATTTTTTTTATAATAAACCAAGTCAAATTTTTTTAGAAATAAGAAAGGGATTGGATTTGGCTCAGGCCTGGGTCTGGGTTCGGACTCGGGTCTGGGTCTGAAATCAAAAATCCCTGTTATTTATTTTTTTTGAAATCATTTGCACTCAAAATATATAATAATAATAATAATAATATTAGAAATACTAATAATAATAATACTAAAACACTATTATTAATTAATTACAAAACATGGGTTTTACAGTAGTTCTGAGGCTTCCCCTTCGGAGTACGAACTCGTAAGGGAAGCCGCCGACCCTTGTCGTAGTTCAGCCCTTTGTTGTTGTTCAGGTCGTATCCCATCTTCTGGATGAGATATTTGGCTTGAGTAGCATAGCTGTAGAGCTGCATCTTGCCGTCGTCGGGTTCCGGTTCTCCTGGGGCTGGCCGCTGTGGATGTTCCAGTCGACCGAAGATGATAGGTTGCTCCTCTGGTTCCTTCGCGGGACTAGGAAGTAGGAGCCTTTGGAGGGGACAACTCGGTTTACAAGGTTGGCGGTTGTCACTTGCGTTTGTAGAGTACATAAAGCGTTATTTAAGAAGTACTTAGTGTTCCAATACGCACAGGAGTAATTCGAAGACAACTTTCTATTAATAAATGTGAAATTTTATCCCGAGGGATTACAACATCTAAAGACTGTGCCTCGGTATTGGCACATATATCATCTTGTAATTCCTTGTGGGCAAGAGCTGCTACAGAAAAAGATAGAGGAGATTTTTGCTTCATCTTGATCATCGTGGGAGGTACAGCCAGAGTATCCTGCAGTTTTGAAGCAGGTGTCGGGGCCTTTCGGGAGAGCTTTATTTGCAGGGGCTCCTGGCTTGACGCCGTCGAAGGCAGCCGTGCTGGAGCATTACCTCGGAGTTTGATGACCAGGGGGGCTGGAGTCTTAGGTGGATTCCCTTTCAGTCGAACCCTCATGGGTCCTTCTGTGACGGCTGCAGCTTCTGCTTTTGTCACTACCATATTTTAGCTTGAGGTTATTTTGGTCATTTGGTAAATTTTTGAATTTATTTAATTTATTGAATTGGTGATTGCTACCTTTGACTTTGACTTATTGAGACCTTGTAGACTAGCCTAGAAGTTAACCCTAGCTATGGTGTGACCCTAGTCTAACTTAAGTTAACCTCATTCTAGCCATTAGAACCTAGTTTTAAATAGGAACATTAAGATTAAGTGAAATGACTTATGACTTGTGACTTTGATTTCATGACTTATGTAATTAAGCCATAGGCCCATGACTTAAGCCCAAACCCTAGCTAAGCCCACCCATGGCCGGCCAACTAGTGTTTCCTACTCCTATTTAATGTCCCCTTTCCTTGTTCTTGCCTCTTTTATGCTCAATCAAGTTTTTAGAAGGAAAGGTAAATCTCCACTTTCCAAAATTTCTAGTAAATCTATTTTTAATCTTTTTTGACCCAAATCTTTTGCATATAATTCTAATCAACCTCTACTTGCTGATTTTGAGGAGCAATTTCAGTCTCAACGGGAACCGTTTAATTTGGGGCTTTTTCTTGATCCTTGTAATCTATAGGTAAACCCCTATAATTCCATTTTTATTCTAATTTTATTACATGGTAGCCTAGATCTAGGTGTCCCCTAGCTGTAGTGAAGGATTTGTGTCGTTTGTATTAGGTTTCGTGTCCGTATTGGACACGTATCAATTTGCTAGGCTAGGTGTTTGTGGAAATGCCACAACTATTTCTTTTTACTATTTTTGTAAATATTTTTGAATAAATTCCTAGATCTGGGGTTTCTTGTTGATTCGTGTCCTTGGTCAGAAGTATTGGAGTCGTGTCGTGTCCACATGCACGAACATGCCTGCAGCAAACTTAGGGCAGTGTCCGGCTATTCGGGCCCTAGTGCTTGCTGTATAGGATACGAGGATACGCTATTTTTTGGGGGAACATTATGGCACTGACTTATATTAGCCTCCCAAAATCTGAGCTCAAGTGGTTGAGTGTGCGAGGAGTTCTCCTTCCCGCACTGGTCGTACGAGCAGGCTGCACGTGCGCATTTTTGCCACTGACACACAGTTGGACACGCCACGACACGTGTTTAGGACACATGACAGGGTGTCAGTGGGGTAGCCTTACCCCTGGCATACACGTGTGCATGGCCACGTGTCTCCACGTGGCCTGTGTCGTACGCTGGACACATGTGAATGCGTGCACGATGCAGTCTGTACACAGCGTGTCTGTGGTATTCGTGAGCTAGGACACGTCGTGTCCTGCTTCCCCAGGATACGAGATGACTTGTGAGACACGTGTACGTGTGTGTATATGATTACCAACCCTTAATTTATAATATTAACATGTATTTATCTGTCGATTTCAGTTTTCCATTTATTCCTGATACACTATTTTCCTAATTCGATTTTCTGAGTTTATTCATATTTTTAACTGTTTGATTAATGATTTAATTACCATACCAATTCATTTACACCTGTATTAGAGTACTAAAATATTGGTTATTGATTGGTGTTTGAGAATGGGATTTTCGAATTGGGTTTGGACTGGTTGATGTGAACTGTCAATACACTGTTTTATGAACTGTCATTTTGTTCTCAGTTTTCCTGAGAACAAATTCCTGAGATTAGCTAACACCCAACTGAGATTTATGTACACTGATTTCAGTCCTGTAAACACACACTATTTCCTGAGATTTGTGCACCCCTTTACTGTTAACACACAGGTTTTCTATTACACGCACACCCTATCTAACTAACTGTCATTGACACTATCACACCCTACTATTATTCCTATTGACACTCTCATAGCTAAACACACACCATGACACATAGCACAGTTTTTCTGAGTTCATCCCCTAATACATAAACACACAAATAACTTATTTTTTTTGTCACATGTACACTCTTACACACATTGACACAACTGTTAACACAAATACACACTCACATTATCTACATTGTATTGCCTTGATTTCAGTTTACTGTCACACATAGATGGACTAATGACACACATTCTTTACTGGCCTAAGATTATACACACATTATTTACATTGTACTGTCAATAACACACATATTATTCACTAGGTTCCTGAAACACATGGACACTCAGCACTGTTTCAGTCACACTCTTCCAATGCACTGATTTAACTGAGACACACTTGACTGTAATGTAAACGCACACATTCATTTACACTTTTCCCTACCTAAACACACTGTCACATATTGCCACATACACTAACCTAGTTTACAACATCCACAACACTATTTACTATTGTGATACTACACACACACATGATTACATGTACACATAGACAAACATACACATGTATCCCTCTCCCTATCTCTCTATTTGTAATATATAATAATGTGGCCTATATGTATATGTGTACGTTATTTATATAAATTAGATATATATATATATTTAATGTATGAAATATGTGAGAATAGACTATATGTGTGATATAGCCTATGGCATATAGCCTATGGTTCATAGCCTATGTATATGACATGAATGCCCAGTGAATGTATGTTATTGGCTTGTATAGCCTAGTTTTGATGTGTGCTTGCTAGAATAGGCTGGTTAGCCTTAGTGAGACTTGTTTGGGTTAGGATTGACCTAGTTGACCTAGTTTGACTAGTATAGTTGACTAGAGTTGACCAAAGATTGACTTTAGCCTAGATTGACCCCAACATCATGTAGATGCATTGTAGCAGCCTATTTTACTATTTTAGACTTGTAGTGACTTTTACTGTTCTATAGGAGACAGACACCACTCCTCGGACAGTATATTCTCTTCGAATATTCAGGATACCAGGCGAGTACATCCTCTGATCATTTCATATCTTGTTTAGGATTATATTTCCTGCTTTAGATTACTTTACTTGATACTGACACGTTGGTAACACGAATTAGTACTATATAGATCTTGTCATGCGATGTTATCCCCTTAGCGGGTACATCGGGCATCTCATGTTCGTGTACTTTATCGTGAGCATCGTGTACCCCTTGTATTTGTGACATTCGTGTATAAATCGTATAAAATCGTGTATATTCATGTGCTCACATGATCATCGTGTACAACTATACTTCGTGTGCAATAACATAACTTGACTGGATCCTTGTGTATTTATTGGGGGCAGGGGAGTAGAAGTGGTTATGTACTCAATCTTGTAGATTACTCGTGTACAACCTCTGTAGATTGCTCGTGTACAACATCGTGTCGTTTATATAACCATCTTGTACTCTAAATTACTAGTCAATTACAGTTCTTACTTATTATGTATATATTTCCAGTTTACAAATATCTCTCTTGTTTTCGTGTACATTTTCTTACAGTTCATGTATCTTACTCTCAAGCATGTTTATATTTCCTAACCTGTTATGATTTGTTGAGATGTATTGTGCTCACTCCCGTCCTGACTGGACTTGTTGAAAATATTACACACGAGGATGGCTCCGGTGTCTATCTATTATGGTGCAGCTATAGACAACACTTGTGACTCGTACCCACTTGTAGTAGAGGTTCTGCCACCAGTGGTTTACACTGCTGGCTTAGAATCTTACCTTGTCTTTCTCATTGATACGTTATTGTATATATATATTGGGAGTTTGTTTTATCTGGATGTTTGTGGAGATGTTATCTTAGATACTTAGACTTCCATCTGATTGTATCTCTGTGGATTCATTTTGTTTTATATCTATCTATTTTTTATCGTATTCTACCTTAGATGTGATTGAGACTGTATTATGTTATGTCACCTCCATTCGGAGTGTATATACTGTACAGGTACCTTATATATTATTAGATGATTGACCTAGGACAGCGTTCTACCGCCGACACTGCGACTTAGGCTGGACGTACCCACTTCTCGTGCCCTTACTCTAGGGTGTAGGTCGTGACACGTTTGTAGTGGTGGCCCATGCATGTCGAGTTAATATAGTGGTATTCGAACTAGTGTATCACTGCAGCCTGTAGTAGGATTAGTGATATTTTTGAAGGTACTCAATCACAGTTAGGATTCCTTGAGAGATTCCAGGGATGACCCTTGAGAATCTTATTAAACATCAATTTGAAATCCTTTCCCTTGTCTTGTTCGCTCTTACTCCTTGATTATTGAATTTGATTTTTGATGGATCGTTGTTTACTTTGATTTTCTTATCGAGATGAATTTTATGGCCTGAGTTACGATATTTTCTGATAACATATGTTGACGGGAATAACATGGATGGTAAAACGTCTACTTGATTATGGAACCTGTAGTTTGTCGTAGCCATATTAGCTGGCGTGGCAGAAACATAGAGACCTGACTTCGGATGTACATATCTTGGTTATGATATTTGTAATTTCTCGTAGCTATACTAATCGGCATTGCAAGATTTCTATACGACATGATTATAGAGGTGCATACCCCAGTTATGGAATCTATCGTTTATCGCGGCCTTGCTTACTGGCATGGCGAGGACTCTGACTAACATGATTTTGGACAGACGCATATAATTATCAGATTATATCTTGAAAAGGTTTTTAAACATATCATCTCTATCGCACCCTTCTGTTGTTATAAAATTGTATTCCATCATCAAATAACTTAAGAGTAGGGATATTTTAGTTGATAGAGCTTATTCATATGTAGTTCTTTCATAGTGTAATGATATGATGACTTGTAGAGTGTCTGTACCCTAGAGATGATAGTTAGCATTGGTATTAGAATAATAACCCATTGTAGATGATTTTTCTGTTATTTATAATACCTACCAGTTTTCATATAGGATGCAAGTCTGCCTTACAGCCTTGATAATTTCTTATTATTTCCTTTGCTCTTTCCAGTAGGGCACCCATGACCAGAGCTTGTCCTTGAGTGTAGCTGTAGCTTCACCTGAGACTGAGGGTCTTCCTCTGCCTTCTATAGTGGTACCCCATACCATATTCTAGGGAGGGTTGTTTCCTGATGGAGCTCAGATATACGGACTCTCCGGGATGTGTTGGAGGTACAGAGAGTTCAGGCTGAGACCTTAAGGGAGTAGTATCCAGTTCCACCTAGAGCCTCAGAAGTACCCAAAATTTAGCCTAAACCTTAGCATGTCTTTTGAGATAATTGACCCACATTGCTTGTATGCTTGATACCTTGTGATTGCTTTGTGCGGTAGTATGACTAGAATGACTAGAAGGGAACCCTAGAGAGAGTATTCTAGGTAGACGAATATTCTTTCTGTGACTTTGATTTCTGGGACGTCAGAGATGTAAACCTTTGGAAAATTCCTTCATGAGTTTGTAGTAGACGAGATTATCTTCATCTTGATATATTATGTCCCGTTCAAACTTGTTCCCTTGTGCTACTTTCGTATCACAGCTTTCGGTCCAATTTATGCCATTGACCATTCCCACTATAATTATGATTATCATATGCACATTGCCATGACTTTTAAATTAGGAGCACAAGATTAGTTATTTTTTTAAAACCAACTTCACATGCATGACCTATACATGACACCCTACACCCATGACCTTCGTGTCCTACTCGGACACGCCATCTTGTGCTTCATCATATCATACGACTTTCCTGACACATTAGACTCAGATACACAATTCACACTTCACTCTCTTGCAATTGACACTTCATTCCCTGCTACTTAGGCATATAACCTATAAATTTGATTATATACTGCATATAGATAAACTACTGCACTACCTTAGTATCCTGTATACCTAAAATATCCACACAAATTGGCACTGCACTTATGTTCTGACACTCATTCACTCATGTTCACATTCATATCCTCGACACACTGCACCTTAGCACAGGCCCTGCACTTCACATAACATTCCTTGCATATCCTTGATTCACAACCACTCATTCATCTCTTGTACTTCACATCCTTTCACCACCTACATATCCTGCAGTATATCATATTAACCATTGCATGTTCTTTTTACCTGATACCTTCATTAGTTTCACTGATTCTCATCAATTATCAGAACATGAGACCATATCCTGACCACATCTCATCATCATTCATAATTCAACCCCTTTTCAAGATTTGCTCAGCCAATGTAGGGTCCCGTCCCTATAGAGCAACCCACCATAGCTTCTTAGGTTCAACTTTTCCCCCCAACCTATATGTAGTGTCAGACATCATTTCATTATAAGTTCAGACCTTCACCACCTTTCATACCTGTATTGGATGTCTTGTCTAACTTACATTCTCCACTGCATGCAGAGATTTACATGCATCATTACACTGTACTGTCAAGCTTTAATCATTGCATCACTGCATCCACTCTAATTTGTCTCACAACAGGATATTAGTTGAGTATCAGTTCCAGTTTAGCCACTTAGCCATTGTCCTGCTTCCAGGGTTAACCATATTGCATGTCCTGCCCCTTTTGCTTTGGTTAAATTGCTGCTTGTGCTAGTAAACCTCCATGTTAGGCTAATGCTATGCATTGTGTATATATTATAGGGATATATGTGATAAGTGATATGGGTTAAGGGGTTCTGCATATATTATATAGATTAGGCATATAAAATGGCTAGTCTATAAGTGTGCATAGATGATACACTTAGAATAGTGTGGGTTCTATGGGTTACATTAGGGATATATGGGTATTAGAGGATAAGATATATAGGGTTATGTGAGGTATTTTAGAGCATGTGTTATGGTTAAGGGTTAGAAGTTATGAGTCTAGTTTAATGTAGAGTATACATGTGTATGTTTTGAACTTAGGATTTAGTTGGTCTTGATATTATTTTTTTAGCACTATAGTCTATTTTAGTCTAAACCCTAGATTAGCCATTGACCCAATAGTCCAAGTTGACTTAGTTGACCAGTTGTTGACCAAATGCTTGGGTATTGATAAATTGACTAGTTGTTGACCAGTAGTTGACCATTGACTATGTTTGATTTAGTTGACTGGAGATAGGATTAGAAGCAGGTTGTTGTTGTGTTGTTTGATCATGTTTGATTATTTAGTAATTAGAGGCCTTGTTTGTGATTAGGTTGGAGACATGGTTTTTCTGAGGATATCTCTGACTCGTGGTACCATACGTTTTGGTGGAGGTGGGAAGCTTAGACCGCGCTTCATCGGACCTTTCGTGATCAGCGGGAGGGTCGGTGACATGGCATACATGCTAGACTTGCCACCTGCACTAGTGGGTATCCACAACGTATTCCACGTATCACAGTTGAGACGGTACGTGGCTGACCCTAGCCATGTACTTGATCATTCGGAGATTGAGGTGGGACCTACTCTCAGTTATCCAGAGCAGCCTGTGGAGATTCTGGATTGCCGAAAGAAGGTGCTGAGAAACCATGTGATATCCTTGGTTCGCGTCGTATGGAGGCATCATTCTCCAGGAGAGTCTACCTGGGAGCCGGAGAATGAGATGCGCAAGCGATACCCATATCTGTTTGGACCTTGAGGTATGATTATCTATCCTTCTTATCAGTTTAGTTTCGCCTTTTAATTTCGAGGATGAAATTATTTTAAAGAGGGTAGATTTGTCACTACCACATTTTAGTTTGAGGGTATTTTGGTCATTTGGTGAATTTTTTGAATTTATTTAATTTATTGAATTGGTGATTGCTATCTTTGACTTTGACTTATTGAGACCTTGTAGACTAGCCTAGAAGTTAACCCTAGCAATGGTGTGACCCTAGTCTAACTTAAGTTAACCTCATTCTAGCCATTATGACCTAGTTTTAAATAGAAAGATTAAGTGAAATGACTTATGACTTGTGACTTTGATTTCATGACTTATGTAATTAAGCCATAGGCCCATGACTTAAGCCCAAACCCTAGCTAAGCCTACCCATGGCCGCCCAACTAGGGTTTCCCACTCCTATTTTGTCACCCCTAGTTTCCAGAAATAGGGGTATTTTTGTCATTTTTTATTTTATAATTATTTTTTAATTATTTATTTATTTATTGTAATATTTTGGGGTTATTTGAGTCGGGTTCGAATTTTAGCTCAATCCGACTTAAAACGGGGACCCGGGGTAGTATTGACCCTAGTGGGCCCACACACTAGTTAGCCATGGCCCACATGTCATTTATTTTAGTTAGTGACTAGGTTAATTTATTTGGGTTAGGATTAATTAGATTAGTGTGTTAGAATGACCAAACTAGCCCCCGACTTAAACCCCCTTTTTAATGTATTGCTAATAGGCTAGTGAGGAGGTATTTTTGACATTTCAAATAGGACCATAGCAGCCCATATGGACGGCCACCTCTAGAGGGGATAGGCACAAGCCCCCTTTGATATTTTCTATTCCTTCCATCTCATTTTCTCTCTCTTATTCTTCCCCAAATCAATTAGAGAGCAATCCCTAATCAAACCATCACCAAATCCTTCCATTTTCCTACCAAATCTTCTTCCTTCCTTCTCCATTCAACCCAAGGAGGGAGCTACCCAAGTTTGGGAGGATTCGAAGCTCGTTCGTGTCCTTTTGGAATCTCTACGTGTCGGTGTCACTTTGGGAAGGCTTTTCTTCGATTCGATCTACCGGGAGGTATAAATCCTTTCTCCTTTTCATTTCCTCATGCATATAGGTTGATTTTTGACCCATAGGAATAACTCCCATGGTTTTGTGTCCATTCGAGTCCATTTCGTGTCCATTTGGGCACTTGTGGAGGTGTCCTATGCCTAGGATCGTGTCCTAATGGGAAAACCCCTATTTGGACACATGTGGAATCATTTATATATTGTTTTACTGTTGTTCTAATATTTATTCCAGATTTTACTATGTGTTTAGAATGAGTTTTCCTATGTATCATAGTGAATCATATTGTTAATATCTATATATATATATATATTATATATTTTATATATATTATATATATATATATATATATATATATATATATATATATATATATATATATATATATGTGGTGATATATATATATATATATATATATTTTTTTTTTATGTGGTGATATATATATATATATATATATATATATATATAATATGGTTTATATATATATATATATGTGAATATATATTATGGTATATAGATGTGATTGTGTTTACATTGTATCCATGTGGGGAGAATTCGGTCAAGGAGGGGTTATGAGTGTGGAGTTGGCTTGGTGTTTGATTATATGTGTGTGTGTGTTTGTGTATAGAGAGAGTGAGAGATGAGAGGATTTGAGAATGAGTTTAAGAGAGAATGAAGGAGTGATAGAGAGGTTGAGAACGGTGGAGAGTATTAAGAGCGATGTGGTATGGAGAGAGGAATGAGTGGTGTGAGAGAGTGGTGATGAGGGGGAGAGGAAACCACCTGCTGTTGGCAGCAGTATTTCAGTTCCCTTGGCTGTCCTGCACAGTATAAATTCAGCCCCTTTAGTTCCCTTAAATCCCATGTTAGCATCCTCATTTCAGTCCCTTAGAAAAAACCCCTTGACAGTCCTATAAACCCCCATTTATAGCCATGTAAAATCAGTCCCTACAAACCACAATATCAGTCCCCATGGCTGCCTACTTGCTGTCTAATTTCAGTCCTTGATATGCCTCACATTAGCCCCCATTTTAGACTTTATTTCAGCCCTAAATACCCCCCCCCCCAAAAAAAAAACCCTGTCAAATAGCTGCCAGTCCAGCCCTAAAAACCACATAGCAGTCCCAAAAAACATCTATTTACTTGTCCCAAAAACCTGTCCTTGTTCAGCCTAGCAAAAGCCCCAATACCTGTCCCCAATATCAGCCCTCACATGCCCACATAGCAACCGCAAACTAGTTCTAAAATGGACCTATTTTCAGCCTAAATTGACACCCCAATCCAGTTCCCTTGGCTGTCCCCATGACACCCCATGGACAACCATGCATATCAGTCCTAAACCAGCCTTAGTATGGCCATAGAGTTAGCCCATAACCACCCTACAAATAGCCCATATGCTGTCCCTAAAACCTGTCCTACAAGTCCACAAAACTTGTCCTTAACTGTCCATAAACCAGTCCATCAATGACAGCCATAGGAGCCCAAATACCTGTCCAATTGGCCCCCTAACCCACAGCCATGTAATGTCCCCCTGCTTCAAATTCCAGCCAGTGGTTTCCCATAAACCTGTCCAAGCTAACACACCATAAATCAGTCCCTACATTGAGCCTATTGTGTGTGTGTGTGAGTTCATATATCTAAACCTATAGGAAAGAGCCTATATGTGCCCATAGTGTGTGTGTGAGCTATTGTATAGGTGTGTATATGTGATTTATATAGGAGAGTCTACATGTGAGTCTATATACTATATGTGTGTGTGTTTGTGAGAGTTAGTGTGTGTGTTGTGAGCCTTGTATTTGAGTATGTGTGTGAGTTATATAGGAGAACCTATACTCATGTGGGGAGTGAGCTATAGGATATGTGTGTGTGTCTAGATATGGGAGTATAGGTGAGTATATACATGTAGCTATATACCATGGTATGTAAGGTAAGGTAATGGGTAAATGGCCAACATGTGATCTAAGATGACTTAGATGACCTAGATACTAGGATTTCTTGGTAGGTAATGTTAGTATAGGATAGTATCTAGCTATCCTAGGAAACCTAGGCTAGTATTCCTAGGTTAGAGTGGTATTGGACAAGGTATTGGTATTTACCTTGGTACGGTAATGCAAGTTTTACCTAGGAATAGGGTAATTGAATCTAGAGTCTAAGATAGAGTTAGAACTTGGTTTTCTTTGTTGGTAATGATCAAATATAGTGCTCATAGACTAGTTTTGACGTCGGTTGACCATTTTGACCAAAAGTCAACAAAAGTCAACCGAGAGTCAAACTTAGTCTTTAAGCGACTAGATTTGACCGAAACCAAACCAGAGTTGACCAGTTGACTGAAAGTCAACAGTTGGTCAACATGTGACTTGTTTGACCTAGGGTTGACTCAGTATTGACCAGAGTTGACCAGAGTTGACTTTTTGACCAAAAGTCAACTGTAAGTCAACCCTTGACCCAAATTGACCTAGTTTGACTTGGATTAATTTCCTGTGACCTTGTTTGACCTTGGTTATCCTAGTGTGACCCAGCTTGGCTCAGTATGACCTAGTTTAGCTTGGTATGACTTAGATTTGACCTAGATTGACCTAGATTCATTTAGAATGCATTGTAATGCATCTTATTATCATTTTTAGACTCATAGTGACTTGTACTGTTCTATAGGAGACAGACACTACTCCTCGGACAGTATATTCTCTTCAGACACTCAGGCCATCAGGCGAGTACATTCTCTGACCGTTTCATACTTGTCTGGATTTATATTCCTGCTCTAGATTACTGTACTTAATGCTGACACGATTGTTATCACGGATTGGTACTATATGGATCTTCTTTTGAGATGTTATCCCCTTGTATTCACTAGATACATATTGTGATATGCGTTTTACTTACATATTATATTTATTGAATATCCATATCCTTGTATACTCCTTGTGCATATTGTACTCTCAGTATCACATGAGTCCCAGGGATAGACCATTGTACACTATTGTATAACATTGTACATCTATTGTATAATATTGTACATCTATTGTATAATATTGTACATCTATTGTATAACATTGTATACTATTGTACAAGATAACGTAACTGGAGTGGATCCTTGTGTATTGATTGGGGAGGGGGAGTAGAATTGGTTATGTACTCAAATCCTATTGTACAACATTGTATAACTATTGTATATGTCTATTGTACACTCTCGTACAATGGAGTTACCATTGCATTGTCCTAGACCGTTTACATAACCATATTGTAATCTAAATCACAGTTGGCTTACAGTTCTTACTTATCATCTATAGATATTTCCTGTTATCAAATCTCTACTGTTTTTTATATACATTCTTATTTCAGCGTTTATGTACCTTACTCTATTGTATGCTTTATATTTCCTAACTTGATATGAACTGCGTGAGATGTTTTGTGCTCGCTCCTGTCCTGACTGGATCTGTTGAAAATATTACAGAGGATGAGGATGAGGCCTGCGTAGACACCTACTATGGGACAGCTGTAGATGACATGTGTGACCCAGATTTCCAGCCTGATCCACTAGCTTAGAGACTGAGGCTCCCTAGTTTAGGTTTTACTATTTCTGTCTTTGAGATCTGGATTGTATATATTATTTCATATTCAGTAGTGAGATTTGTATTCTGGATGTTTGCTGAGATGTTATTTTAGACACTTAGACTCTCTGGTTGTGATGTATATTCTTTCATTCCAGTATTTATCTATCTATCTTTTATCTTATCATTCTGCCTTAGATGTGATTGAGACTGTATATTGCTATGTTACCTCCATTCGGAGTGTATATACTGTACAGGTACCTTTATATTGTTAGATGATTGACCTAGGACAGCGTTCTACCGCCGATACTGCGACGTAGGCTGGGCGTTGTTACGTTCTTGTTCTTGCCTCTTTTGTGCTCAACCAAGTTTTTAGAAGGAAAGGCAAATCCCCACTTTCCAAAATTCCTAGTAAATCTATTTTTAATCCTTTTTGACCCAAATCTTTTGCATATGATTCTAATCAACCTCTACTTGCTAATTTTGAGGAGCAATTTCAGTCTTAGAGCAATTGGGAGGATTTGGCTAGCAACAGGAACCGTTTAATTTGGGGCTTTTTCTTGATCCTTGTAATCTATAGATAAACCCCTCTAATTCCATTTTTATTCTGATTTTATTGCATGGTAGCCTAGATCTAGGTGTCTCCTAGCTGTAGTGAAGGATTTGTGTCGTTTGTATTAGGTTTCGTATCCGTATCGGACATGTATCAATTTGCTAGGCTAGGTGTTCGGGGAAATGCCACAACCATTTCTGTTTACTATTTTTGCAAATATTTTTGAATGAATTCCTAGATCTAGGGTTTGCTTGTTGATTCGTGTCCTTGGTCAAGAGTAATGGAGTCATGTCGTGTCCACATCCGGACACGAACACGCCCGCAGCAGCCTTAGGGCAGTATCCCGCTACTCGGGCCCTAGTGCTCGCTGTATTGGATACGAGGACACGCCATTTTTTGGGGGAATGTCAGGGCACTGACTGAAATTAGCCTCCCAAAATTTGAGCTCAAGTGGTTGAGTGTGCGAGGCGTTCTCCTCCCCGCACTGGTCGCACGAGCAGACTGCACGTACACATTTTTGCCACTGACACACGGTTGGACACGCCACGGTACGTGTTTAAGACATAGGAAAGGGTGTCAATAGGGTAGCCCTACCCCTGGCGTACACGTGTGCACGACCACGTGTCTCCACGTGGCCTGTGTCGTGTGCTGGACACATGTGCACGTGTGCACGATGCAGTCTGTACACAGCGTGTCTGTGGTGTTCGTGAGCTAGGACACGTCGTGTCCTGCTTCCCCAGGACACGAGATGACTTGTGAGACACGTGCACGTGTGTGTATGTGATTACCAACCCTTAATTTATAATATTAACATGTATTTATCTGTCGATTTCTGTTTCCCATTTATTCCTGATACACTGTTTTCCTAATTCGATTTGCTGAGTTTATTCATATTTTTAGCTGTTTAATTAATGATTTAATTACCATACCAATTCATTTACACCTGTATTAGAGTACTGAAATGTTGGTTATTGATTGGTGTTTGAGAATAGGATTTTCGAATTGGGTTTGGACTGGTTGATGTGAACTGTCAATACACTGTTATATGAACTGTCATTTTGTTCTCAGTTTTCCTGAGAACTAATTCCTGAGATTAGCTAACACCCACCTGAGATTTATGTACACTGATTTCAGTCCTGTAAACACAAACTATTTCTTGAGATTTGTGCACCCCTTTACTGTTAACACACAGGTTTCTTATTACACTCACACCCTATCTAACTAACTGTCATTGACATTATCACACCCTACTATTATTCCTATTGACACTCTCATAGCTAAACACACACCTTGACACATAGAACAGTTTTTCTGAGTTCATCCCCTAATACACACACACATAACTTGTTTTCCTATCACATGTACACTTTTATACACATTGACACAACTGTTAACACAAACACACACTCACATTATCTACATTGTATTACCTTGATTTCAGTTTACTGTCACACATAGATGGACTGATAACACACACTCTTCACTGACCTAAGATTATACACACATTATTTACATTGCACTGTCAATGACACACACATTATTCACTTGGTTCCTGAAACACATGGACACTTAGCACTGTTTCAGTAACACTCTTCCAATGCACTGATTTAACTGAGACACACTTGACTGTAATGTAAACGCACACATTCATTTACACTTTTCCCCACCTAAATACATTGTCACATATTGCCACACATACTAACCTAGTTCACAATATCCACAACACTGTTTACTATTGTGACACTACACACACACATGATTATATGTACACATAGACACACATACACATGTATCCCTCTCCCTATCTCTCTATATGTGATATATAATAATGTGGCCTATATGTATATGTGTATGTTATTTATATAAATTAGATATATATTTAATGTATGAAATATGTGATAATAGACTATATGTGTGATATAGCCTATGGCCTATAGCCTATGGCTCATAGCCTATGTGTATGACATAAATGCCCAGTGAATGTGTGTTGTTTGCTTGTATAGCCTAGTTTTGATGTGTGCTTGCTAGAATAGGCTGGTTAGGCTTAGTGAGACTTGTTTGGGTTAGGCTTGACCTAGTTGACCTAGTTTGACTAGTATAGTTGACTAGAGTTGACCAAAGGTTAACTTTAGCCTATATTGACCCCAACATCATGTAGATGCATTGTAGCAGTTTATTTTACTATTTTAGACTTGTAGTGACTTGTACTGTTCTATAGGAGCCAGACACCACTCCTCGGACAGTATATTCTCTTCGGATATTCAGGATACCAGGCGAGTACATTCTCTGATCATTTCATATCTTGTTTAGGATAATATTTCCTTCTTTAGATTACTTTACTTGATACTGACACGTTGGTAACACGGATTAGTACTATATGGATCTTGTCGTGCGATGTTATCTCCTTAGCGGATATATCAGGTATCTCATGTTCGTGTACTTTATTGTGAGCATCGTGTACTCCTTGTATTCGTGACATTCGTATATAAATCGTATGAAATTGTGTATATTTATGTGCTCACATGATCATCGTGTACAACTATACTTCGTGTGCAATAACATAACTTGACTGGATCCTTATGTATTGATTGGTGGCGGGCGAGTAGAAGTGGTTATGTACTCAATCTTGTAGATTACTCGTGTACAACCTCTGTAGATTACTCGTGTACAACATCGTGCCGTTTACATAACCATCTTGTACTCTAAATTACTAGTCACTTACAGTTCTTACTTATCATGTATATATTTCCAGTTTACAAATATCTCTCTTATTTTTGTGTATATTTTCTTACAGTTCATGTATCTTACTCTCTAGCATGTTGATATTTTCTAACCTGTTATGATTTGTTGAGATATATTGTGCTCGCTCCCGTCCTGACTGGACCTATTGAAAATATTACAGAGGACGAGGATGGCTCCGGTGTCTATCTATTATGGTGCAACTATAGACAACACTTGTGACTTGGACCCACTTACAGTAGAGGATCTGCCACCAGTTATTTAGACTGCTAGCTTAGAATCTTACCTTGTCTTTCTCATTGATACATTATTGTATATATATTGGGAGTTTGTTTTATCTGGATGTTTGTGGAGATGTTATTTAGACACTTAGACTTCCATCTGATTGTATCTCTGTGGATTCATTTTGTTTCACATCTATCTATCTTTTTTATCGTATTCTACCTTAGATGTGATTGAGACTGTATTATGTTATGTCACCTCCATTCGGAGTGTATATACTGTACAAGTATCTTATATATTGTTAGATGATTGACCTAGGACAGCGTTCTACTGCCAACACTGCGACGTAGACTGGACATACCCACTTCTTGTGCCCTTACTCTAGGGTGCGGGTCATGACAGCTTCGTCATCGATATCGTGGGACTCGTCGTCCCAGGGGAGTGGTTTGTACTGATCGACATCCATACAGTATGCTTCGAGACCTCAAAACGGGTCGATATCAGCGAACTCCATCTTGACGGTTACGTCACTGGCCACGTACTTCATGTATTGGTTAAGGGTGGAGGGGACGATCATGTACTCATGGATCCATGGTTGCCCGAGCAACATGTTGTAGTTTATGTCCGCATCGATGACGTAATAGGTAACCTCAGTATGAAGATCACCTATTTGGTACTTCAATCGTATCTTGCCCATAGGCTCACTCTTTTTCGCGTTGAAGCCGCTGATGGTGGTGTTCGATGCCGTGAGACGGTATATCAGGATCCCCAAAGCTTGGAGCAGACTTCAAAGGATGATGCTGAGCGATGAGCCCGGGTCGATGTGAATGCGATCGACATTGATGGCACCCACGTATCATGTGTAGTACAAGGATCGGTTGTGCCGGTTGTTCTTTAGTAGCATAGCGTGCTGCGTGAAGGTGATGTTAGGAATCACCTCGACCATGCAATGGAAATGCGGGCATGCCACAGGGTCTTTCTTGGGCTGTTTCACCTGTGCGAGGTAAGCCTCTGCATTCTGTAGTTCCTCGCTCAGGGCATCCCGAGTCACTTTGGAGAGCCGGAGAAGCTCGAAGAGTGATAACCGAGCCGGCGCATTGGCCAGCTGTGCCAGTATATCGAAGTTGTAGGGCTTGATCGGGCCTACTGACAAATCCTTTCATAGAGGCTTATCGAAGCGGACCTCCTTCTGTTTCTTCTTATCTGCGGCATGAGGTTGAGAATGACCGGCTTGTGCTGTATCGGGAGTAGAATGGATCGCCGACGAGGGCATCTCTTCTTCAGGAGCCTGGTCTTCCTCTCGTTGTAGAGCCGAACGAGTGGTCATCCTGGTGTCTTCTATCGAGGAGGAGACTATGCGACATGTCCTGACCTTCCCCCTTTTAGTTGGGCATGATGCTGGCACAGTCATGTCAGGAGTGAGATCTGGATGAACCTACATTACTTCATCTTGCGGTGTTGTGAAGGGGATGAGGCTCTGAGCATTGTCCCTGGCGGGCGAAAGGTTGACGACTTCCATCATTGCCTTTATGATGGAGACGATGTCGTCTTGAGTCTCGACTATCGGAAAGCTCCCGAACTGTATCGTGACCATATTGGCCGTCACAGTCTTTTTCTCATAATCGAGGAAGATGACTTTGGCATCGATAAGGCGTTGAATCTATCTTTTTAACACATAGCAGTCGCATATTGAATGATGGATATACTGGTGGTAATGGCAGTACTTAAGATTATCTACCTTTTCTACTTTGTCAGGACGCTTAGGAGGTGGAAGCTTGAGCCTGCCGTCCTTGGTCAGCATCTCGAATAACTCGAGAGTGTCTTCGTCATAGAAGGAGTAGGTTTCCTTCGGCTTGGAGCTCACGAGCGCTAGACCCTTTGTAATATTGACGGCCATAGCTTGCTTGCCTTTACCGTCTGTTTACTCGTTCCTTGGTTCGGACCGAAGAAGGAATGTCACTCGATTATTATCAAACTGACTGCAATCTTTTTCTGTCCGTGAGGATCCCACTAGAGCGCCTTCTACTTCTAATAGGACATGAACTAGATCCGAATCATTCTCAACGAATCCATAAGAAGCGATCCTATTTTTTTCATCGGGTTCGGGTGAAGACCAAAGATCTTGAGCGACCGATCCGGCAGAACAACTCAAAAGATAAAGAAGTATCGTTAATTTCTTCATGCTTATTTCAAGTTCGAAGTACCATTTGTACAAATAGGAATCCCCTTCCTTACATGATTTCTTCTTCATATAGATAGATATAGGATCTATGGGGCAATTACTTAGGGAATCTGATATCAGGATTTCCATCTAACCAAATCATTTTTTTCCACAAGGGATCGTGATGTCTTTTTATGGGATCGCGGGTCTATTTATTAGTTCCTATTCGTGGTGTACAATTTCATGGAATGTGGGTAGTGGTTATGACCGATTCGATAGAAAAGAAGGAATAATGTGTATTTTTCGTTGGGGATTCCCCGGAATAAATCGTCGAATCTTCCTTCGCTTCTTTCTGAAAGATATCCAATCAATCAGAATGGAGGTTAAAAAGGGTATTCTTTAATAGAGGAGAAGTTCAGACCCAGGAGTTGTGCGTCCTGTGCCTTCTTCTGAGCTACGTCTGCTTCAGTAATGAAGGGCGTCCACTCGGTACAGGGAGAACCGTGCCACAGTTTGATGGCAGGAGCATATTCTTGTGGCATAAATCCATGAGCATAGGCTCAGGTATGCCTGGAGGTAGCCTTAGGGCGGCCTGGCAGAAGCGTTCGATGTACGCTCGTATGGGCTCCTTTTCTTTCTGAACAATGTCCATGAGAGTAGACATCGTCATGTCCAGCCCACCTTCGTAGAACCGTTCCAGGAACATGTTCTTCAGGTCTTCAAAGGATTTAATGCAATTGTCGGGCAAACTGCAGAACCATTCATAGGCCACCCCCTGTAGAGCTCCAACGAAGATGCTGGTGAGAAGGGCGTCGTCCTTTGGCTGGTGTCCTATTACTGAGGCAAAGTACCTCAAGTATCGTCTGAGCGACTCCTTAGTATCATAAGGGGTGATAGTCTGTGGTTTATATTTGGGAGGATAACCACATCGTCCCACTCAACAGGATAAGGCTGTCGGATGTCTATCTTTCGGAGTATGGCTCACTTTTCTTTGGCATCGTGGCTAGCGTATAACTCATCGAGTGCTTGCTATATTTCGTTGGATACTGCTGGATTGATGGTCGATGAAGTGGCCGACGACTGCACGACTTGGTTTATGACGGGCAGGGTACTAGCTCTATCCCGAACCGTCAGAGCCGCAAGTGTAGAGGCAGTGGGAACCAATCTGTCCTCGATCTCCAGAACGACAGAGGCTAAAGTCTGCATGGATATGTTCAATGTATTAAGACTTCCTTCGAAAGCCTCAATGTGTTTCTGCTGATCAGCACTTCTGCTTCATTCTTCGTTGTCATCAGCCGCCATGTGCACAGATGCTATGTGCGTGTAAGTAGAAGGGGTGGTAGATCTTTCGCTTTTTAGTTCGGAGTGCTGGTGCTCATCGTCTTATGGAAAGATGGATAAGTTGAGATCATCCTCCGACTCGACATTGTTCCTACCCTCGGTCTTCTGACTGCTTGTGCCCGTAGAAGTGTCGGTGTCATACGTCTCTTCGTTATGCCGAAACGAAGGGTTATTATACACCGTAGTAGGCTGGCTACCCCCAGCAGGTGCAGGGTCGATGAACCGTCTTCTTGCGACGATGATCCGTCCTTGGAGCATGTGTGTTGGAACACGCCTTCCTTGGGCACAGGTTTCTTGCTACCCCCAAGCCGGTATTTGGACTTGCCAACCAAAGAAGGGATTTCTTGGATAGCTCCTTCTGGAACGGAGAGTCCCGAGCAATATTGCATGAAGCAACGCGGATCTCTTCTTCTTCTTCACCAATTCTCGGTCGCAGCCTTTGAATGATGGACCTCTTATTTGGCGGTGATGGATCTGCTTGACAATAGTAGCAGTTGATGGTAATCTGAGTACAGTTGAGTCTTAATTTAGACACCAATTGTGGCTCAGATTCTTCTCCAATCCTATGCTCACAGGGAGCAGACGAAGTCTTTATGCCTCTACTTCTTTCGTGTACACAGGAGCATTATGCGCAGTCAAAGAGGTATGGAGAAGGCATTCTTTCTTCGAATTCTTGTGGGTGAGGTCTGAGTATGCCTCGATCAGAGAGTTGCTGATGACGTATCCCCGGCCTCGAGTAGTGTGAGTGAGTTCTCAAGGGATGACGGGGTTCCATCAGACGAGGCTTCGGAGAGTCCAGGGTGGCCTTGTATAGCTTTTCATTGGCTGCACACGTTACTGTCAACGCGGGCCTCCGATCCGCCATAGGCGTAATACTTTGATCGCATAGGGCGAGTGCTGCCTTGGATCTCCTCCTACCATGATTAGATGATATGTAGTATTCGGAATCCAATATGGCCATACCCGATGGACCGGTTATTCTGTCAAAGACAGAAGTTCTCACCGGTACAGTATCCTCCACGAGCGGGCGAACCATCATCTACTCCTTACGGTGTTGTGCCTTTGTCATGCTTACCATAGGATAGCCGGGCTCTTCTCTGCGTTCACTGGGTATGGGATGAGAGAGAGATGGCCTGGCATTAGCGGTCGAAGGGATCTTTGGGATTTCATCGACGAGGAGGGTCTGAGGCGCAGTCCCCTCCATCGTGCTGCTCATCGCAGCCGCCTTGGGCACCTAGGTCCGTCGAGTCTTCTTCGGTTTTACGAACCGCTTCGAAGGGATCGACTTCTCTTTAAAAAGGAGATCTTAAAAAGCTTGATGGTCGAAGCGTACAACCAACATCTTCTGAGAGGATTCCAGCAAGTCATCATTGGATTGTGTCACCTCCTTCTCGTTGGAGGAGAAGGTAGTCCCCAACAGAGTCTCCATCTTGTTCGACATGACAAAAGGTTGAACGAACTTTTTGTATTATAAACGTAAAAAAGAGTACAATCGATTCTTATGTGAAGAAATCTAAGTACAAAAGTTTTTGAAAAAGTGTGACGGTGGAGATCGAGCACTGTAGCGGCTCATTTACTCCGTTGACGATCCGATGATGATATGAGACTTGCTTGACTTTCTGGTGCCTTTGATGGAACTCTAGGGTTGCCGATCAGGAGGACGCCGATGTTGAAGATTTTAATAATTCTGTGAATCTTATTCTCCTTGTCGATGCTCTTGTTGGAGGAAAATCTCTCGGAGAGAGGGGCACATATGCGATGTGCATTAAGGTTTCGAGATATGAAGGAATCTGCCGTCCTTCCACGGTGTGGGATTCTGTGGTGCTCACACGTGGCGAGTGTTAAGATTCCCCTCAAACGAGATCTTTGGTGGCTATCAAAATAACCGAAGGAGGTGACACGTGGCGCGTGCCGATTTGCTTGTTCGAATGTAGCCGAACAAATATTGGGATTTCATCTCAGATTTAGATTCTGTGTAATCTTTGTCTGAGATTTAAATCAATCTGCATTTATCAACTAGATCAATCCCAATCCTATCTTTGAGAGAGACGATTTAAGCAAACTGATTGGGTGGGACCATGCCGTCTGTGCTTCAGGCAAGGCTAGCTGCGCTTCTAGGACGACGAGTAGACTGTGCTTCTGGAGACGACGGAACCTCTGTGCTTTAGGGCAACAAGAGGACTATGTTTCAAAGAAAATGAGGCATTTATGCTTTTAGGGGCAACGAATAGGCTGTGTTTCGGGCAAAGTCACTGTGCTTTAGGGCGACGAGTAGGTTGTGCCTTCAGGTAGACCATTTTACTGTGCTTTAGAGTATCAGTCGGGCTTATGCTGGAGGCAAACGGTGTCTCCCAAGTCTCTGACGAAAGGTACTTAAGCTTCTGGGTCAGAGCAGAGTGCTGCACCGTTGGAGTTGAGGTGGTGTGAAAACATCACCAGTCTGCGCCTAAGGTTGAAGCATGAATGTAGCTGCACCTCTGGATTGAATGCCTTGACTTTAAAGTCTTCTTTTAAAGAGTAATGAATGACCGCTCCTTAATGAACGACTCCCTCTTAATTGCCATCGTTATTTGGGGAATTTCAAAGGGTCCTAGGATAGTCTAGGACTTAGTCGAATGAACTTTATTTAATGATGTCCATCGTGCTGAGTCCTAGGTTCATCCCATTAATGTAGGAATTTTGACCGTCGGCCATGTGGCCTATGTTTTGGACCACACTCGCCCTATATAAAGGGAGAGTTTCTTCTGAAGTGTCATGTCTTCTTCCTGGCACCCTTCACCACCATGTTGGATCTAGACTTAGCTTTGAGCGGCAGTTGGCCTTGTATAAGTCAGATTTTGGTTGAGGATTCCTTCCTTTAAAGGGGCTATGCCTTCTTAGAAGAACTGTTGATGAGTCTTGGAACGTGCTGGAATACTTCTCATGAGGAGTTCGAACCTGGGTGATGCCTTAGAGGTCTTCGAAGTCCTGACGACGGGGTCAGGATTGGTGCCCATCCGATGAACAACAGGCCGTACTCTGCCCCACTCATTGAGGGCTGCGGGGCTTCACCTTGCTGTGGTCTGGGTCTTCCACTGCTTCTGTACATATTGGAGTCCCAGCTTCTTTCGACGGTGAGATGATTTGCGCTGACGATGTTATAAGTCAGCGGAGAGGAGACTTTGATGGAGATTATATACATCTCCTCTGGTCTTTTTGCCCATGATGATCATACTGCGGAGACTGCCCGGTGAAAATGAACCTTCTCGTGGATCTATAGGAGTTACTATTCTCACTTATGTGGCAAAGACTTTACAATTAATCCCTGTAATTATGATTCATGGAGTTTCTCTCTTATGTAATTACGACAAGTCTGTAATAGACCCTTGTAGCCATGATTAATAAAATGAGTCTTTTCTGAACTTCATTCTGAGAATGTCTCTGTCTTTGGCTGGTATGTGCATTTGATCTCCTGCGCCTGTGGATGTTGCATTTTTTATGCTACTACAGATGCGAGCAAACCATTCTCTGCATCCTGCAAGCAATCTGGTGGGGGTCAGTACTAATCCTCATGTATACTGATAAGACCCACTCGACTAAATTAACATTAAGTAATTTTATGAATCATGGAGCTTAACTTCTGATCTTTCTATCTTTACCTTAGGATCGGTTTCATGGCATATCATAAGCAGTAAAGCATGTATTTCATGGAAAACCTATTACTATTGATTTGCATAAGCCAGTAGGCAACATTGATATAGCTCGTTTAGTTTCGTGGTGACTTCTTATCAACATCGACGCACTCACCCTTGTACCGATGCAAGTTGAATACGTGTACCATCTTTCCCTGTCATGTCATAAGTGATCTTTGTGCAAGATCTGTGTACCTATACTATTCATCCCACTGACCCCTATATATATGAAGGTCACTGCCATTTATGATGCCAGAATGGACAATATTCTCAATGGTAAGACGACGATTACTCCAGTACAGGTTGCTAATCCCATTTCTGAAGGTTCCTAAACTTACCGATATTTATGGCGCACCATTTTCAATATTAGGACGTAAGCCTCCTGAATAAAATGTCCAACATAATACCGATCTCAATTTCCTTCTAGACGAATGGTCCCAGTGCCCCGGTGTACCTCATTCGAGGGATAACAAAACCCATGCACAGGCTATCTCCAAGTCCATTTGACCATGCAAAACGCATTTAACTCATACAACCAAACATAGTATGAGTTTGAAACTCAGACTTCGTATTATCTCACTTTACCATTCTTCTATCTCTGTTTTCCATACATCGTTTCAATGTATCATGGCACCATACCTGAACTTAATGTTCATCAAACGAACGACCCGAAGGCCCCGAATATTCCGAGGCACCATGCCACATTCAATAGTTCTGTCACATTTGTGCCATAACTGTCCTCTTCGCAATGAAGCCATCCTTTTATCAGTCTCGTGCACATACGCACGCTTTGACACAGTTATTCTCTATTTTTGCCTCATGCATTTGATGCATGCCTCGATGCCGTATTTTTATGTTTTATGACTTAGTGTTTAATATTCTCCTACTCGTGCATTTGATGTACGTCTCAACACGATCTTTCAATGTGCTAGACTTATGTTCATTCCCTCCCCCTCGTGTACTGAGGCACGCCTCGATAGAGTATTCAATGTTCTATGGCTCGTACACTATGGCACTCACCTTGATGTAGTCTTTCAAAGTTTCTATGAGTCATGCCCTGAGGCACTCGTGATACAGTTATCCCATGTTCTTTTGGCTTGCGCGCCGAGGCACTCGTCATTAGGGTATTTCGATGTTCATTTGTGACTTGTGCACTTGATGCACGTTTTGCCTCAATATTCTATTTTAGTGATCGAAACGAACTATGATTTCTCTTATGCGAGCCACATACGGGGACTCTGAAATAACGTATAGACAACTCTATAGGGGGGTGAATAGAGTTTATGTCGATAATCACAAAATAAAAATTAACTCTATATCACCTCCACAAAATAACTATCAAGATAGTAAATAAATCAGAGAGAAATGCGGAAGTAAATAAAGATCAGAAGATCATACGCAAACACAGCGATATAACCTAATATCCCTCGTGGAGGACTAGTCCAAGCCTGAGAACTCTAGGTCAGGATTGAAATTCAATATTTTTGAAATAGTGTACAACCACGTGCCTTTACTCAGAAGAGCACGCCAACTTCTTACAGATTCATAGGTGGCAAAATTTAGAATTGTCCAAGTAACTTTTCTTTCACTCTTGCACACAACTTCTAGCTGATATCGTACTGAGCACCTTGGGCTAAGGAGAGTAGTGGCTTAGGAGATATGGAAGAATAAGACTTAGAGTAGTAGAGCTTAGAAGGCTTGAATATTTGAAGGTGAAAGATGATTTGAAATGAGAGAATTCAAGCTCTATTTATACTACTCTGGGAAGGCAAAGTTCGGCCCGAATTCTGTCCCAAGAATTCAAATTTTTGAACGTTGGACAGTTTGTACCAAGCAGGCCCTAAAAATTATGGTGCTAAAAATCAGGGGGCAGAGTTCGGCCTGAACTCTGCCTCCTTGGTGGCAGAATGTCCAAATGGCCTTTGGGCTTTGGTGGAGCTTGATTTGGTTCAGGAATTGGTCTGTTTGTATGGTAGTGCTTGAAGAGATATGCCTAGGGGTTGAGATGACATAGTGCGACTCAACGTACATATTCTCCTAGACTCAATAAATTAAATATTACAGACTTGGAACAAATAGATAAACCAAGAGCCCTTTGATGACGCCTTTCTTCTGATATGTGAGCAGACCTGAAGACGTCATTTTCTTTGACAGCAGTCGTCCAAAGATATACAGATCTGAAAATCTGAATACCTTTCGGGGGCTTCGCCCCCGAACCACCGACGGGGGCCGCTGCCCCCTCGACCCCTGTCCGCTAGGCAGTTCAGAGAAATCTTTTTGTATGACGTCGTCTTTGGTCCATCATTAATTCTTCTTGCCTATGTCCTGGTTTGATCATGTTTGATCATGCTTACTGCATGTCTACAAATACATGTTAGGCGAGCAAAATATGTTGCAGTACGATACAAGCCTGGCAATATGATACTGGACAATTAGGACAATGCTAAGTTTAAGTAGCAACATGATAGTGAGTATATGAATATTAGTGACATCATTATGATAAACTTAATTGATTAGCCATATTAAAAAACACGATGTAATTATGGGCTAACAATCTCCACCTTTTTTATTATGGCAAATCGGTTAAGTTTAAGACAGATATGATAGATGTATGTATCACTAATGAACACATATTGTGTGCTAACTTAAACTTATTTCTCCCCTTTTGACATGATCAAAACAAATAAGCTCCCCCGTAATAAAAGATAAAATGAACTCAAGCATAAGTAAAGGAGGAAGGCATAGACAATCATGATCAAGATATACTAAATGAAGAACAATGGGATAAGTGTGTAAAGACAAGTATAGAAACTACATACCAAATGTAGAGTGCCAAATAGCTTGTCAAAACACAAATAGTTGGTAAAACTAAAAGAATTTGAAAATAATCAATAGATAGTTTACCAATATGAAATCCAAGAAAGACATCCAAAAACATAGTATGATATGAAATATTGCTCTAGTTTTGGAAGAAAAAAAAATTCAATCAAAAACCATGGGGATTAGATAATTGTAAATAATAAATATCAAAGAAGAAAGATATCAATTGAGATATTGAAATATATAAACTTGATATCAATTGAAATAAATAAACTTGAAACATTGATCAATGAAACTATGATAGTCACAATTGTCCACAGATAAATGGTGGAACAAAATAAAAGAATGATCAATGTAAAATAGAGCAATTGATATAAAATGATCTCATTTATTTGCAAATCTATTTGCTTATCCAAAATTCATGCATTTGAACTCAATTACCTTATCATGCTATATGAATACCCTTTAGATAAACATGAAGGTAAAGGAGAAAAATGTTTGAGAAAAAAAAATTCAGTCGACTTGAATGCTGCCCCTCAAACTATTACCAATATAGATAAAATCATGAATTTTAGGTAAGTTCTCAACAAGGAAAGCCAAATCAATTAAGCATACAAGGGAAGCCAAATCAAAGAAAGCACAATAGTCATCAAGATAACATATGAAAGTTAATATTAACGAGATGACTCATATAAAAGAGAGAGATAATATGATGAAAACAATCGCATATACTCTCATAAACCTTTCACAAAATATCAGTATCATAACTGCAATCACTAAAATAATGATAAAAATATGGGTCAATGATGAACTAGGTATACGACATATTAAAGGGTATAAATGAATTAAACCAATTTATTTGCTCCCCCTTAAAATATGTGTATCTAGTTCCAAAGCAATGATAGCATAAAAATGATAACTTCAAGATCTAGGGGTAAATCAACTATTGATTTCTCCTCCTTGCTCAATGCATATAAGGCTATAAAAACGTCATAAAACGAATAATGTCATTTTTAGTCAAGAAGAGATATCCACTTAATAGCTAAAATAATATTCCAATTAAGCACATCTAATCAAAAGAGACATACATTAGCCTATAGAAGAATTAAATATGATATATCAATACATGTTACCTTTTGAGAAGAAGGTCATCATGAAAAGAAATAAGGTCCATTTAAAACAATCAATCACAATATAGCAAAAAATTAAAAATTATGTCCATGATTATCTAATTAAGAAACGAATCAACCAATTTATTACTTTACATAGACTATGTATGTTTTACCACATATGTACCTATCAACGGGTAATAATCCAACCTTGCTAATACTAAATGAGAAACCAATGAATTTCAAATAGCAAAGAGCATATGTGATAATCCTTGAGTAGTCAAAGTAGAGTAATAAATTAACTTGATAACCACATAATTAGAAAATATAGGACTACTCAATCATTAGGATCATTTATAAAGTAAACATGATCCAACGAATCTCATCAAGAGAAAATTCTAAATCCATATTTATAATAAAATTTTACAAATCGATGGAAAATATGGAGAAAGAGTCAATCTCATTTAAATTAATACATATTTAATCTAAAGAGATGTAATATGATAATACGGTAAAATTATGACTCAAAGATGAGAGAAATTTTAAAGAAGCTTCCCAATGACTAGTATGGAAGGAAGTTAAAGCAATGAATCACAAACCTCAATGGAAACATGATTAAATAAAAAATTTGTCAAACTAAATTTAGAGACCAAACATATGTATCTAAAATAGAATACAAATCTCATCAAGAAAATTCATAAATCTTATTTTTGTAAACTAGCATATCACATATAGATTGAAATTCAAGAAGATAGCTAGATGAGTAAAAATAAAAAAAAATTATGTAGCCTAATCAATACATCATAAATAAGCAAGCTACATAACTAATTAAGATTAATGAGGTAGGCCATTAACAGGATAAATGTACTCATTAAATCTTAAGTCACTAACACTAAAGATATATGATTGAGCATAGAGTTCACAATAAGGATAATACATTTTGAATAATCAAAATGCTTTATATACTCTTTGCTGAGCAAGGATAACTTAAATAAAAGAATTATGCTCTTCTCAAAATGGGGCTAAAAGGATATTCATGAAAACACAATGAAACAAATCTCTTTGCCAAGTATTGAGATTAACCCAAGATAATGAAATAATAGATTAATCTAGAGAATTCAAAATTATAACTATTATGAAAGTGTATTCTCTAGAAATGGAAAATCTCAACGCAAAAGCTCAACCCATAGTAGCTAAAGACATGAGAAGTATGATATATCAATTACATGTATTCTCATGTGCTACAAAAATACCATTAGATAATAATAATAAAATATTTATAGCTCAAAATATAGGACTAGATATGATAAAGTATTCTGGAACTTAGGGGTGGATCCAGAACTAGATAATGGTTGCAAGTAGACCTTAATAAATCTTAAGTCTATAAAGTATTGATCACTTTGGGTTAGCTGTAGGGGCCGGTTTCCAGCTAGCGGTAGTCCGAAGACTAGTACACCGTGTCGCTGCAGACTATTTACACCTGTATGACAGAAGGACCTTTCGGCTTCTTCCCAAAATGTTCTTTACTTTTAAGAACTTAGATTTAAAGGAATATACGCAGTAACATCAAACAAAATCAAAATCCAAAAACCTAAGTATAAGAAATGTAAATACCCAAATAATAATCAAAGGGTGATCATCAAAATTTGCTAAGAATATTTTCAAAACAAACATTTTCATAATGCACTTATGGAAATAAATATATAGAAGATACATACTCAAAATAAGTACGGTAATTTTAACAATTAAGGTAAAGCACAAAACCATGGAATCCTTAAAAGAACTTCCATAAAAGTCATGAACAATACACTAATAAACATTTTCTCTCAACATTCCAACTTAAAGGTATTGAATAAATAAATATCAACAGTTGGACTCATTAATATATATATATATATATATATATATATATATATATATATATATATATATATATATATATATATATATCACAAATAGGAATACATGAAAAGATTCAAGAATCAAGTAAAAGACATGTGTCCATAAAGTCAACAACAAAAATATCATCAAAAGAAGACTTTAAGGAAGAAGCTAATTGATTCAAGAAGAGATGCACAAATTTGGTCAAGGAATCAATAGCTAATGTATGAAGTAAGCACAAGTATGAATAGATACTCTTTAAAATAATATGAAACTTGAGCTTGACTCATATACCCACAAAAAATTATTTATACAAAAATATATATCAATATAAGAAATACATGATCTACATGTAAATAGAGATTTAATGAATAGTCATGTATCCTTAATGAATGTTTGAAAAACTATCACAAATTCAAAACACATATAAAGAGGCTTTATTAGGCAAATACATATTCATAAGAGGTTTAATGAAAATCAATAATGAATATATTATGTAAGCACAAGGTTAAAATGGAAGTATAAGTGTATACTTGTCAAGTGATAAGAAGCTTGTGCTAAATACATATATTCACAAATACCGATTAAGATAAATATGATATTAAATACAAATCGGCAAGAAGTAACTATCTCAAAACTTTTAAAGACAGAGATTTAAAATCATATTAACTCAAATCAAAACCAAGGTCCAATGGACTAGAGTGATATGCATGCTTATAAATAAAGATTAAGAATAACGAGCATGCATATATAAATGTGTCACACTACTAGAAAATGAGTAAAAAACTACATAGTGTGAAATAATCATTTAAGCTAAGTAACTAGTCATGCTAGATAAAAGAAGTAATAAGAAAATTAACTAAGCATGCTAGTATTATATCTCACATTGATTTATATAATAAGAAACTAAAGGATGTCAATGTGAGCTAGTAGCAAGACATCAAGAAAAACATGCTAGATTCTACAAATATAAACTATTTAAAGAGAATCGTTTAATCATGTTACCAAAGTGGCTCTAGTGGCCACACTTGTGTTGGTGCAATTGCTTAGAAGATGACCTTTGAGCTTTGCAACCACCAACATGCTCCTCGGTGCTATGTTCCGATACAAGAAGCTCCACCTTCAATATTAGACGAAGACTTTGGTATCCAAATAAACTTGGATCCACATTTGTTAGCTTTACGAACCCATATACTATTTACTCTAGCATTGGTAGAAAAACTCCTATAAATAGGACAAGTTGCACTCATGTGTCAAATACGAGAGCAATAGAAGCACCTAATACTAGTGTGTGCACATGTATCGGAATGAACATGATTATGAACATGTGACATACTAGAATGATAAATATCTCTAGAGTGAGCATGCATAGATTTGGTCTTAAGAATATCATGTTCTAATAGCAAATCATTATGCAAACAAGTAAGAGAATCAAATTTAGAATTTAAAGCATAATTCTCTTTTTCAAATAAAGCAATTTTAGAAATAAAATAATTATTTTATTTCTTTAAAGGGTCAATAGAAGAATCATGCAAATGATTTAGCTCATGTGTTTGCTTCTTAAGATCTTCTATTGATAAGTAAAGAGATTTGATTTTCAAAATTAAAGTCTTATTCAAATTCTTTAAAGAAATACAAGATGAGTTTTGAGAATCAAGTCTAGATAATAAATCATTGTTTTCATTTCTCAAAGCCTCATTAGATTCTTCTAAATGAATAACATTTTCTGAAAGTTCTTCATTTGTAGAATGAAAAGTCGTAACAATCTTTAAGGATTGGTTAGCCATGGCTTTTCACTTAGAGCATTTCTTGCATTTAGAAGAAACATGATTGTTCATGCTACTAGAAGTAAAATCCTATTTATCTGAGGAGAAGGAATACGATGCCATACACAAATAAACAAGGATCTACTCTAAGGATGTTAAGCCTAACAATAGAGTCCTTGCTCTGATACCAATTGAAATCACGTGTAGGCAACTCTAGAAGGGGGTAAATAGAATTTGTGTCGATAATCACAAAATAAAAATTAACTCTATATCACCTTCACAAAATAACTATCAAGATAGTAAATAAATCAGAAAGAAATACGAAAGCAAATAAAGATCAGAAGAGCATACGCAAACACAGCGATATAACCTGGTTTCCCTCGTGGAGGACTAGTCCGGGCCTGAGAACTCTAGCTCAGGATTGAAATCTACTATTTGTAAAATAGTGTACAACCACAGGCCTTTACTTGGAAGATCACGCCAACTTTTTACAGATTCGCAGGTGGCAAAACTTAGAATTGTATAAGTAACTTTTCTTTCACTCTTGCACACAACTTCTAGCTTATATCACACTGAGCACCTTGGGCTAAGGATAGTTGTGGCTTAGGAGATATGGAAGAATAAGTCTTAGAGTAGTAGAGCTTAGAAGGCTTGAATATTTGAAGGTGAGAGATGATTTGAAATGAGAGAATTCAAGCTCTATTTATACTACTCTGGGGAGACAGAGTTCGGCCAGAATTCTGTCCCAAGAATTCAAGTTTTTGAACGTTGGACAGTTTGTACCAAGTAGGCCCTAAAAATTAGGGTGCTAAAAATCAGGGGACAGAGTTCGGCCCGAACTGTGTGTGGGGACAGACCGAACTCTGCCTCCTTGGTGGCAGAATGTTCAAATGGCCTTTGGGCTTTGGTGGAGATTGGTTTAGTTCAGGAATTGGTCTGTTTATTTGGTAGAGCTTGGAGAGATATGTCTAGGGGTTGAGATGACACAGTACGACTCAACGTACACATTCTCCTAGACTCAATAAATTGAAAATTACAGACTTGGAATAAATAGGAAAACCAAGAGCCCTTTGATGACGCATTTCTTCTGATATGTGAGCGAAACCCCCGATGCGAGGCCCTGGATAGGTCGTTAGGAAGTTCAAAGAAATCTTTTTATATGACACCGTCTTTGGTCCATCATTAATTCTTTATTGCCTATGTCCTAGTTTTATCATGTTTGATCATGCTTACTGCATGTCTACAAATACATGTTAGGCGAGCAAAATATGTTGCAGTACGATACAAGCATGGCAATATGATATAGGACAATTAGGACAATGTTAAGTTTAAGTAGCAACATGATAGTGAGTATATAAAAATTAGTGACATTATTATGTTAAAATTAATTGATTAGCCATATTCAAAAATACGATATAATCATTGGGCTAACAAACTCGATCAAATAGCATACAAATGTACATTTTTAATTAGGCATGACGGAGTAGGAACGAAGGGTCAAAGTCCTACCACCGTAGCCGAGTCGCTCATTTGTTTTGTCGAGTCGTTGCGGCTCGATTCTTTACTTCGTTGTACGTCCAACTCATTTGACTTAGCCATCCGAGTACTTCGTGCTCCGTTGAACTACCCTATTGATTCATCCTACCGTGCCTATGCTTCAGCCAATTGTGAGACGATACTTTGAACGTCTGCGGACTCCGTTATAAATAAGGCAAAATGTCGACCCCTTATAATTCAGCATAAAAGCTTAGCATGCACATGAAACCAACTAAAATCAATACTTGTTCGAATCAAACTTATTATCTTTTTGGGTCAACTTAGCGCTTGCATGATTCGCATTGATACTTCATCAGGTCAACTTAACTCTTCGAGTCAACGACTCCACATAATGCACCGTGCGGAGTAGGGCACTACAACTAGAGCCACTTTGGTAACATGCTAATCGATTCTTCCTAAATGGTTTTATTTGTAGAATCTAACATGTTCTTATTGATGTCTTGCTACTAGCTCTCTCTGTTTGCCATTAAATATCAAGCCCAACAAATTACAGATGAATTGAACTTGATTATAAACTCGCTTGTACAAGAGAAAGCCTAGAAAGAAAGCTTTGGAGACAATCTAAGTACAATTGTTTAGTTTTGATTCTGGGGGTGACGATAGAGGCTTGGGAAAGTGTAGCAACTCTGTCTTACTCCTTGGACTATCTGACGCGCTCCTTGCTCTCGAAGAAATTACCTTTCGTAGGTTACCAGCCTTGGATTGCCAACCATTTGCATGGATGTAATACCCTGCTATTTATAGTATTTTCTATAGTAGCAGCTTTTTGGGCCGCATAAAGACTCAATCTTGGGCTGCCAGCTGGTCGGGGTTGTTGATATTTTGTTGTAGTGAATCTGGATAGTTGAGACTTGGTCAGCCTGCCACGTGTCTCGTCGTAAGATAGGGCCAGTCTGCTTGCGTTATTTTGAGCCGCATAGGCCTTTCAGAGTTTGGCCATGCCGGGCCGCATAAGACTCATGCGACAGTCTCCCTTAGTTCGCATGTAGCTTGGGGACTTTTGAGCCGTATAGGTTCTTATATTCTGGGCCGCATAAAGCTCATGCGGCTCGGATTGTAGTTACCCTTGGCCGCATGAAATATATAGATTGAGTTGCATAAGGTTCATGCGGCTCGGGTCGCCTGTCCAGTCTAATCATGCCTTATCTTCTTTTTAGAGCATCAGAGTTCTCAGAGCTGTCAGTCTCTGCCAGAATTTGTCAGCTTTATCAGACCAGAGTCAGCTTTATCAGAAGGATTAATTATCTTGGCCGCATAAGTAACTATTCTCTCTGCGGCTCAAAAGTCAGTCTAGTGAAGATGGGCCGCAGGGGGCGTTCTGAGTCTGTCATGCGGCTCTTCTTTAGGCGGGTCAATCTGTTCTAGGATACTCATGCGGTCAGTTGTGATCTGTATGAACCCCATATTTTCCATGCTTCTACATGACCCCCTTTGTAACTCCCCAGTCCCAAAATATGTAGGACTAGAACGTAATCATGCCAGCTGTGTACATACGAGGTATATGGACCCTCGTATATATACATAAGCTGTAAAATACAGTAACCAAGGTACTAAATCTCATCCACAAAGATAAATATAATATAAAAGTAACTTTAAATTTGTCATGTACACAATAGTTGGGCGGAGACAAAGTCCACTACCAACCCAATTAGATATAAAAAAATATACAAGGAAAGAATTTAGCAAGCGAGAGCAATGGCGAGCCAAAAGCAATCACCACGAAGGAAGGAATGGCTTTAGCTAGAGCACCTGCAAGAAAGCACGAAACACACACCTGGCGAGATAACCAGGTCCTCAGAGGGACGTAACAAGATACATCAACATGCCATATAAATACTGAATATAAAACATGCCACGATCAAAGAAAGTGACAAGACACAATAAGGTAATCTAACCAAACTAAAGTGAACATGCAGTGAGAACAAACCTTTCGTCGCATGAGCCATGGCTGTAATGGGATCTGGTATAGTCCCCACTTGTGCACCAGTGACCGAGAGCATGACGTTAAAAAACGACAGTGGCCAACCTGAGAGGCTCATACCCGTATCTCCAGCGGAGCTTCCGGGTTATAGAGGAAGTGCAATCGAAGCCCATACGACAAGGAATGTTCTCCCCGCCCAATGTACCTGTCAAGTCGCATCCACGACCATGTATTTCTACTAACTGCTAAGTCTCCTAATACGCCTTTATTAGCAGTTAGCCCTAACGCATGCACATGGGGGATCAGCCCACACACAAGAACCTCTATATGCTACTCATCTCACACATCCTCGTGATACAACTGTGTCAAGGCATATACAATACTCTACAACGGTAGTCCCTTAACCCTAGGTCCATATGCAACCAAAGGATAAATAACAAAGTACATCTAATATCACTGAGCAGGCAGTAAATCAAGAACTGGAAATAAATGAACAGTGATATGTAATAAAATGCAATTAAAAATAAACAGTATAATGGCAAGGTATCTTGCCTGATAGGTCGCCTGGTATGGTGCGGTGTTTTCTGACATGTCTCAGTAGTCCAATAGCCATGGTCGATGTAGTGGTCCAAATCGCGAGAAAATAAGAACATGGGATTAGTCATGATCAACGACGATAATAATCAACAAGGGAATTTGCAAAATAAATATAACTTATTTTTAGAAAATATTTATAATAAATTTAAGACTAGATTTTTTTTTTAAAATACTAAAATCTCAAATCGTTTTTAGGCATAATTACTATAAGTTGGAAAAATATAATTTTATGGAGAATACTAGAATATATTTTAGATAATATTTGAAGAATTTTACCAAATCATTTTTAGACCAAAAACCCATATGTTTTTCAAAATATATATGTTTATAGGTAGCAGATATAATCTAGAAGAATATTTTATTGTTGTAAACTAACCTTTAAATTTTGCTAGAAAATAATAAAATAATAACAGTAACTAATAAAAATAAAAATAATAATAATGATATCCATATGAGTTATAATAATACAATTAATAATAATAATAATAATAATATCACTTTCTTAAAAACTATTTCAGCTAATACTCTCCCCCCCAAATTCGTTCAGTACAGGAGAGAGAGAGAAGTGAAGAGGGAAAAGTGAGGGGTTACCGGAGGAGAACTCGGGGCGGAGCTCCGGCAGCGGGTGGAGGAGAAGCTCAGGCGGCGCGAAGGGGTGGCTGCTCCGGTCCCGACCTAGGGCGGAAGAGACGGCGGACGAGTGAGGGTCAGGGGCGATCGGTGCCTTGTGGTCGGAGCGGGTCGCTCGGCGAGAACGCGGCGACGGCGTCTCGGCCTGGCGACGGAAGGCAGAGCCTCGGCCACGGCTACGGCAAGAAGGGGCGCCCGGGTTTCGGTCGCACGGGCGGCGCGGAAGCTCGCCACGGGCGGCGCCGCGGCTCCACGTGCGGTGCTGGGAGCTAGGCGGGGTTTCTCGGCAAGGGAGGCTCGAGTCGGGCGGGAGCTCACCGGGACGGTGGCGACGCCTCAGATCTGAAGCGGGGAGATGGTGGTGTGGCGCGAGATGTCAGAGGCGAAGGCGCGGGGTGGCTCCTGGAGAAGGCGGCCAGACGCGCATCATCGGGGCACACTGCAGGTGGTGGGCGATTTCAGTCGACGGCCGTATTGGCACGGGGAGGGTTCGACCCGAAAGAGACTAACGGGACGGCGTCTCCGGATCTGCGCTGACGGAGGTGTCACGACCCGCACCCATTTTTTTTAAACGGATACGAGACGTGTCCAAGCCTGCCTACGCCGCAGTATCGGCGGTAGAACGCTGTCACGGCCATGAAGATCAAAATCACAAATAATGCTCATTCACAAAATTAATTTAATTTACAATGATCACAAGTTTTACATTTGTAGAAAAATATAAACTTGTACAAATAAATGAATGACTACAACTCAACTATCTAGCTAGCCTCTAGGCTTTGTCTGCAAGTATTCCCGTCACTTCCCAAGCTAAGTGAATCCACGGCTAACCTGAAAATGTTGGTTTCCAGTCAGGAATGGAACGAGCACAATTCACTGAATGCAATTTCAAATAAAGAAAATGACTATAAGACAAAGGTTAGACATCAATCATGGGTTTTGAAAATAAACAGGAAATACAGAAAACCAATAGTAAATAAATAGACACAATAGACTTTCTCCAACTGTTAGAAGTACCTTTGACATGTGATCGGTCTGGGGTGCTACACCGCACGGTCTACGAGGTCTACTTGCAAAAAATAAACAATGTCTACGAGGTCTACTTGCAGAAAATAAACAATGTCTACGAGGTCTACTTGCAGAAAATAAACAATGTCTACGAGGTCTACTGCAGAAAATAAACAATGTCTACGAGGTCTACTTGCAGAAAATAAACAATGTCTACGAGGTCTACTGCATGAAAATAAACAATGTCTACGAGGTCTACTGCATGAAAATAAATACGGTCTACAGTCGGATCACACGTCCTTGGTACTTCTCATTCCCGACTCAACAATTTATAATAGAGTATAAAAATCACATAACCAATGACTAATCAATGAAATATAGTAAAGATCAATATCGAAATGCAGACAATAAACTGTACTCGTCTGTGGTCCTGTGCTGGTGAAACCGATGATCCAAATCACTCAATATACCACAATAGTCAAAACCCGTACAACAGTCCCTGGAAGCTGAAATAGACAATACCAATGATCTCAGAATAGTTAAATTTGCTAGGATTGCCTGTCCTTAAGTCCAATTCTGGACACAGGGGCAAAACGGTAGTTTCAGGCAAAAATGATGTCCGTCGTTGGACCCGCTTTGTACCGAAAAGCGTGCCAGAGTCAACGGTCTCTAAAGTCATCAAACTATATGTCTATGGATCCAGTTTTTCGATACGAACCCAACTGTATGTCCAAAGTTGGATTCCGGCGGGTCGTGCACAAAATCGCCCGTTGAGTGGGACCGTGGGGCCCGCAAAACGATGTCGGATTCAACTGTCTCCGAATCGGACCAAACTTGGCATACAAGACCAGAAAAATGATACGGTTCTGTTGGCATAAGTTTTGTCTCGATCTGACGAGCGTGCACAAAGTAATTGAGAAATTTGCAAAGTGCACGATACGGGGAATTTCGACGGATACGCATCAAATTCGTCGCGCACACGCGACCAATTTGAATTCTGCCAAAGCCCACACGACCACGAAGCTGTTACACAGCTTTCGATGCATTCGGTTCGCGACCACGTAGCCCGAAATGGCGGGACGTACGTCGTGTGGAAGGATTTCATTGAATTTAAAACAGGTTTTTCATGAACTTTGGGGTCCGATTTCTCGGCGCGTAGTCGATGAAATCGACTTCTGCGAATTGGGTTACGGAGCCCTATATGTTGTCTAAAAGTTTGTTCAAATAGAATTTCTAAAAGTTTACTGGTTGATCGGGATCGATCATCGAACATGGGTGTGTGGACTGTCTCGTGTCCTGTTTTGCGATCAGAATTTCGATCGACTTCGTGTCGATCTATCGGCCAACCTAAAGGATTTTAATTCAATCTATTTGAATGGAAATAATCTAGTATATGTTGGGGACATACCCGAGGAAGCGGCTCACGAAACGATCGAGCGATCATTGCGAACCGTCGCTGCGAAGTTCCCCTCTTGTCCGCTTGTTGCTGCTGTGTTTACTGCCATGCGCTCGCGTGTGCGCGGCCCTGTGTGGTCGACCTCCGGCCTGGTGCGGCGTGCACGGCCGCAGGGTGGCAGCACCCAGGTGGTGGTGGCGGCCGTGGAGGTGTTGGAGAGTACGGCGTCGAGAAAACTAGGGTTTAAGGAGTTCCCTCTCCCTCGATCTCATTATATCCTCGCTGAGATCACGTACAGGCTTGGGTTGGCCTCTGCTGAATATAGCTTAAGTTATGGGATGGATGAGCCCATGTGGGCCGGTTTTGACCTATGGGTTTGCTCTGCCACAGTTGGCGAGGCTGCTCTGTAGCAGTCTCAAATTCCCACGAGAATACAATACAGGTAAAATGATAAATCAAACAGGATAGTGGAATCTCGTTGACCATAAATATGAGTTGAATGTTAGTAATACTTTAATTGGATTTTGATAAAGCCACCACACAAGTTGACATTTGAAGTTCAATTTTTTTTACACAAGGGTAGTTATCAACAAAGGTTTCCAACGTTGGCCATTGTGGATGGATTTTTATTTCCATTCATATGGAAAATAGTGCAACCTATAGAAAAATGGATCCTGATGATAAATAACTCACCTAGAAAGGCCATAGACCATATTATATAAATTCCTCTAAATTTATTTTCACAAATCCTAGATGTTTGTTATAGCAACATTAGCTCCTAGTCGCATCTAACAAACATATCCACCAAATTAGCGATCAATTATGATGATTACTGAGCTTTCCCAGTTAGTGAGCTTTGTATTAAGAAAACCTCCAAAAATATATCTATTTTCCTCACTACCTCCATCCCCAATAATAGGAAGAGTCAGCTTTAGTTTGCCTTGTAGATTCTACTTTGTAATTGAAAATCATACAATAATCAAATAAAAAAAACCAAGATAATTAAATGTGGTCGAATAAATATTTCCAGGCAACTATAGTAGAAATTAATACCAATATTGTATAATACTTAATAATTAGGAATACAATATCAAGTTGTAAAATAACCTAAAGAATATTTTGTAACGCCCCAGTCCCAAAATACGTAGGACTAGGAACGTAGACATGCCAGCTGTATTTATACGAAGTATACTCCAATATATGGAAGCCTCGTATAAATACATAAGCTGTAAAATGCAGTAGAACCATAACTAACTAATCTCATCCACAAATCAAAGAATAAAAGATATCATATATCAACTATGAATTTGTCTTGATACAATATGTTGGGCGGAGACAAATCCACTACCAACAAAATAAGAAAAAGTACATAGAAAATAAAATAAGTGGCGAGCGAAGCGAAGACGATCCAAGTGCATCATCATCGAAAAGTAGCAATGAACACGGCTAGAGCTAAAGCACCTGCGAAAGACAATAGCACACACCTGGCAAGACAACCAGGTCCTCAGAGGGACGTAACAAGACACATCATAGCATGCCATATAAACTGAATAAATATTGCTCAATAAATAAGTAAATCGAATTATAACATGGTCCAATACGCACCTACTGAACAAGCGTACCATCCCCCCAACCAAACAAGGACAGGAGATGGTAAACTAATTCACGACGACGTATCTTTCCATGCTAAGAATCCGATATGGTATCCGGACCCCAACAAGGTTCAATACCTTCTCATCGAAGTAGTAAGTCACACCTACAACCAAACAAGGACAAGATGTGACGAACTAATCCGCGACAAGTTATTGTTCCAAGTCACGGTCAGATACAAGTACCCAAACCAAAAGTACTCGTATCTAACGGATATGGTAGCCTACCGTTCTTAGTGAAATGTAGTTAAGAACAATCCTTCCTACGCATGGACCCTGGCTGAATAGGATCGGCGTAGTCCCCCTTTGGTCACCAGAGGCCCCATCAGGAAGAGCATGACGTTCCGCAGAATCGTCAGTGGCCGTCAGTAATCTTGGGTCATCAATCCCGTATCGCCAGCGGAGAGTCCGGGTCACAAGGGAAGTGCATCGGAGCCCATACGCTAAGGAATTGTCCTCCCCGCCCAATGCCTACTGTGTTGTATCCACAACACAACCACTATAAACGCTAAGTCAAACTAGCATGCAACCTCTATTAGCGGTTATTCCTATCGCACGGCTTGTACGTACTGGTGGCCAGCCAATCACATACTTCCGTGTTCTACGTGCGACACACAACTTTGTGTTACAACGTGTCAAGGCCAATGAATGCAACACACAGGGTGATCCCTTAAATCTAGGTTTAATTTGTAAGAAAAATAATACACAGCAGGAAACTGAACAGTAAATTCTAACAGTTATGCTATGTATCACAGTTTATTTTGTATAAAGAAAATAATGAACATGCATGAAATATGAGCTAAAATAATTAAACAGCAAATGGCAAGGTGTCTTGTCTGGTATTAACGTCCGGTGTGCTGCGATAACCATGGTGGCACGATCTGCAACTTCGGTGTAACAACTGTACATGGTGACCTCGGGTGATGGTACGGACAGTTCCATTGGGTCCAGGATGGTCAAATTGGTTAGGGTGGACATAAGGTAGGCTTGAATAGGCGAAGGTATAGGAAAGGGGAATTTAATCATGGGCGTGATGAAGATCGAGGAAATTTGAGGGAATAATACATATACTATTTTAGGAAATGTATTTTAATATTTAGCAACTCAAGTTTGTCAAAATAAAATTTTGTAGAGAAAACCATATCTCAGTAGTTAGATAAATATTTGAAAAAATACTAGAATTTATTGTATAAGTTGGTAGCTAAAAATACCTTTAGAAATATTAAATCCAAGAAAAGGATTTAGGGCTAAAACAAACTCATTAACATAGGAATATGTAATTATATATATTATGGTTTGAAAACTAGATTTTGTTAAATAAAGTTTTTCGACAAAGCTGTATTTAAAATTTCCATAAAAGAATATATTGATACTTATCACAAGTATATATATTTTAAAACTAGTAGTACAGTTACTTGTATGTGAACCCCAAAACAAAATAGTAAATAGCAAAAAATACTAGTAAAACCAAAATAATTAAATAATAATATAACAATATCATTATCAATACCTATCTATGCTTTATACTGTAAAATAAAACTAATAATAATAATAATAACAGAAATAATAATAATAATAATAATAATAATAATAATAATAATAATAATAATAACAACTAAAATAATAATAATAATAATAACAACTGAAATAATAATAATAATAATAATAATAACAACTGACTTTCCCTTTTCTTGGGACAGAACAGAAGAAAGAGAGTGAGCGGTGAGATTGGAAATCGGAGAAGGAAAGAGAGCGGGGACGAGCTGGAGAGGGGTGGCTCGAGAGAGGGGCGGTGAGCGGCGAGATCGGAGCTGGGGTCGCGGAGTCTCGGCGGAAGGGAGAGGAAGAGGGTGGCGCCGGCGAACGCGGAAGAGCGGCCGGGGTCGCGGAGGCGGACAAGGGCGGAGGGCAGCGCTCGCTCGGCGGAGGCGGAGCGGGGGAGATCGGGCTGAGAAAGGCTGTGGGTCGGCGGGCGGAGGTCAGCCCGGCACGCGTACGGCGGCGAAGGCGATGGGGTCGCCGCGCCTACTGCTCGCGGTGGTGCGGCACGGCAGACCAGATCTGCCGAGGAGGACGGGCGGCTAGGGGCGACGCATGCGGCGGATCTCGCCGGAGGTGAGTTTTTGGGTTAGGGTTTCTATTTTTTTTTTTTTTTGCCTACTACGGTGGTGGCCGGCGGGGTTTTGGCCGGTGGTCGGCTGTGTTGTCGACGGGGATCCGGGGTTATGGAGGTGGACCGCCGGAGGTGGGGAGCCGGTCGCGGTGGCGGGTTTGGCTGTGGGATTGGCTGGTGATGGTTGTATGGTGACGATGTTGTCGATGGTGGCGGTGCTGGTGAACGGTGAAGTCGGAGAGGGCAGGGGATCGGGTGTGGTCGGTCAGCGGGTGGTCGGGAGTTCGACGGGTGGTGATGGGTTTGTCCAGGGAGGAGGATGACCATGGTGGTGGTGTCAGCAGGGCTGGGGTGATTGGGTCGGGTGGCCGAGGACGGGTGGCTGAGGAGGCGGGGTGCTGTAACAGGAGACGGGTACGGCGAAGGCAGCGGACAAGACGGGGTAGGGTTTAGGATTAAGACTAAGGTTTAGGAATTTAATATTGTCGTGTCGGGATTGTCGACACGGAGGAGAAGTCAAAATATATATGTAACAATATGAAATAAGAAATTGGGACGTGGAACACGGACACGGACACGAGGCACTTGATTGGCTATGGAATTTATTTGTGGAAGAATTCATGGAAGATGAATAATATGGAGGAGTACCTGCCTATATTTATAGGATGTGGGAATTCCCAATTAGATATGGACTAGGATATTTAAAACCCAATTTAGATAATTCAACCTATTTAATTTAAATCCAAATCCAATTACAAATCCTATTTAAATTAAATCCCTTTAGTTTAAAATCGAATCAAATAATCCAATTCCAAATATGGATACTAGTTTAATCTATTTAAATAATTCCAAACATTAAATCAAGATTTAATTGGCCAAAATAACTTCCAAAAATATTTTTTAAAATACCAATAATAATAATTTCGAAAATAATAAATATTTTTAAATATCTTTTTGAACAATAAAATATTACTATTAATAAATTTCGAAAATTATACTTTTATTTAAAATAGACCAACAAATAAATAACGAAATATTTGTATGCAACAAATATCCTTTACATAATTAGGCTTTTCTAGTACACAAAATATTATTTATTATTAATAACTTTTTAGAAACAAAAAGGCTTTTTATAGTAAGAATAATAATTATATAATTTTGAAAGTGCATATTAAAATAGAAAAGAAAATGTTTTTATAAAATATGTACGCTCGCACATATTCGTACTCGTCGAGCAAACGAAAATTTCGCATACGACGTACAATACGACTACGTGACATACAGTACCAAAAATTTTAAATCCATGCAAATTAATAAATAAAAAAAATAGTAGAATTTTATGGGTTTTACATCCTACCCAACTTAAAAGAATTTCGTCCTCGAAATTAAGAATTAGTAGGGGGTGAGAGGCTATAAGGAATGACGTTTAATGAAAACATGCAATAGAGTCACGATTTCAATCATGACGAAGATAATCATGGATTAACGTAAGAAGATAAATGGTTAAGAAGAATACGCGCAATAAAGATTAGTATGGGTTCGAGAAAATAAAATAAATTAGAGGCCATAAAGTTATGGTCTCTTGAGGGCACGATTTTAGAGAACGAATTAGATTTCACTTCTATATTAAGTTAGTTGGAAAGTCATGATAGGGCCGAGAAGGACGAGTAGCAACATAGAGTGATAATGGTCATTATCGATAGAAAGGCTAGAGGAGATCCTAGTATGACGCGTTCGTCCTTCTAGAATAGGTGAAGGCGAAAGCATTAAGGGCTCAAAAGACGATCTTATCAAATACGAGTACGTGATTCAAAGACGACCGAAAAGAATTTCAAAGGAATTGTCAAGGCTGTCGTGGATGGATTGTAAGGGCCACGTTTAATTATGTTTCCATCCACGTAGAGTAATAGACAAAAGCGAACCAAAGTGCACTCGGTTGATCAGACCATTATGCACCGGTTCTGATTAGACAATCTGTTAGTGGAGGCCTCCAATAACATATGTCATGAACAAGCATGATAAAGAATTGAGCTTGCAAAAACTAGGCTACATTAGCATCATTAGTCTAGATAGTAAAAATATAGGCACGATGGTAGATAAATAAAATCAAATATGAATAGTCTAAGAGTCATAAGGATCTAAGTCTTTTATTCCTATACAATCATTCTATGGTTTATTGACCAAGGCTTGGTTGACCAAATGGGTTAGATTTCCTCTAGTCTCTATGGTCTTAATAGTCAAGGGCGTGTCGGGTCGTGGGGTGTTCTACCCAACTTAAAAGAATTAAGCTAAGGGTGTTTGGGACATCTAACTAGTAGGGTCAATCTCTAGCAAGCACGAAGGGAAGATAAGAATAGGGATGGAAGGAAACAAGCAAGAAGCAACTGATGAGTCAAACGGTAGATAAAATCAAGGAAAGAGGTCAAGTATGTGGATGAGATCCTAAACTTCTAATCCTATACGCAGGCTTGCTTGGTACGGTAAAGTAACCAAACAATTTATGTTGACCTGTATGGGCCACCACAAAAACATGTAACGCTCCAGTCCTAAAATACGTAGGACTAGGAACGTAGACATGCCAGCTGTATTTATACGAAGTATACTCCAATATATGGAATCCTCGTATAAATACATAAGCTGTAAAATGCAGTAGAACCATAACTAACTAATCTCATCCACAAATCAAAGAATAAAAGATATCATATATCAACTATGAATTTGTCTTGATACAATATGTTGGGCGAAGACAAATCCACTACCAACAAAATAAGAAAAAGTACATAGAAAATGAAATGAGTGGCGAGCGAAGCGAAGACGATCCAAGTGCATCATCCTCGAAAAGTAGCAATGAACACGGCTAGAGCTAAAGCACCTGCGAAAGACAATAGCATACACCTGGCAAGACAACCAGGTCCTCAGAGGGACGTAACAAGACACATCATAGCATGCCATATAAACTGAATAAATATTGCTCAATAAATAAGTAAATCGAATTATAACATGGTCCAATACGCACCTACTAAACAAGCGTACCATCCCCCCAACCAAACAAGGACAGGAGATGGTAAACTAATTCACGGCGACGTATCTTTCCATGCTAAGAATCCGATATGGTATCCGGACCCCAACAAGGTTCAATACCTTCTCATCAAAGTAGTAAGTCACACCTACAACCAAACAAGGACAAGATGTGACGAACTAATCCGCGATAAGTTATTGTTCTAAGTCACGGTCAGATACAAGTACCCAAACCAAAAGTACTCGTACCTAAGGGATAGGGTAGCCTACCGTTCTAAGTGAAATATAGTTAAGAACAATCCTTCCTACGCATGGACCCTGGCTGAATAGGATCGGCGTAGTCCCCCTTTGGGCACCAGAGGCCCCATCAGGAAGAGCATGACGTTCCGCAGAATCGTCAGTGGCCGTCAGTAATCTTGGGTCATCAACCCCGTATCTCCAGCGGAGAGTCCGGGTCACAAGGGAAGTGCATCGAAGCCCATACGCTAAGAAATTGTCCTTCTCGCCCAATGCCTACTGTGTTGTATCCACAACACAACCACTATAACCGCTAAGTCAAAATAGCATGCAACCTCTATTAGCGGTTATTCCTATCGCACGGCTTGTACGTACTGGTGGCCAGCCAATCACGTACTTTCGTGTTCTACATGCGACACACAACTTCGTGTTATAACGTGTCAAGGCCAATGAATGCAACACACAGGGTGGTCCCTTAAATCTAGGTTTAATTTGTAAGAAAAATAATACACAGTAGGAAACTGAACAGTAAATTCTAACAGTTATGCTATGTATCACAGTTTATTTTGCATAAAAAAAATAATGAACATGCATGAAATATGAGCTAAAATAATTAAACAGCAAATGGCAAGGTGTCTTGCCTGGTATTAACGTCCGGTGTGCTGCGATAATCATGGTGGCACGATCTACAACTTCGGTATAACAACTGTACATGGTGACCTCGGGTGATGGTACAGACAGTTCCATTGGGTCCAGAATGGTCAAATTGGTTAGGGTGGACATAAGGTAGGCTTGAATAGGCGAAGGTATAGGAAAGGGGAATTTAATCATGGGCGTGATGAAGATCGAGGAAATTTGAGGGAATAATACATATACTATTTTAGGAAATGTATTTTAATATTTAGCAACTCAAGTTTGTCAAAATAAAATTTTGTAGAGAAAACCATATCTCAGTAGTTAGATAAATATTTGAAAAAATACTAGAATTTATTGTATAAGTTGGTAGCTAAAAATACCTTTAGAAATATTAAATCCAAGAAAAGGATTTAGGGCTAAAACAAACTCATTAACATAGGAATATGTAATTATATATATTATGGTTTGAAAACTAGATTTTGTTAAATAAAGTTTTTCGACAAAGCTGTATTTAAAATTTCCATAAAAGAATATATTGATACTTATCACAAGTATATATATTTTAAAACTAGTAGTACAGTTACTTGTATGTGAACCCCAAAACAAAATAATAAATAGCAAAAAATACTAGTAAAACCAAAATAATTAAATGATAATATAACAATATCATTATCAATACCTATCTATACTTTATACTGTAAAATAAAACTAATAATAATAATAATAATAATAATAATAATAATAATAATAATAATAATAACAAAAATAATAATAATAATAATAATAACTGAAATAATAATAATAATAATAACTGAAATAATAATAATAATAATAACAACTGACTTTCCCTTTTCTTGGGACAGAACAGAAGAGAGAGAGTGAGCGGCGAGATTGGAAATCGGAGAAGGGAAGAGAGCGGGGACGAGCTGGAGAGGGGTGGCTCGAGAGAGGGACGGTGAGCGGCGAGATCGGAGCTGGGGTCGCGGAGTCTCGGCGGAAGGGAGAGGAAGAGGGTGGCACCGGCGGACGCGGAAGAGCGGCCGGGGTCGCGGAGGCGGACAAGGGCGGAGGGCAGCGCTCGCTCGGTGGAGGCGGAGCGGGGGAGATCGGGCTGAGAAAGGCTGTGGATCGGCGGGCGGAGGTCAGCCCGGCACGCGTACGACGGCGAAGGCGATGGGGTCGCCGCGCCTGCTGCTCGCGGTGGTGCGGTACGGCAGACCAGATCTGCCGAGGAGGACGGGCGGCTAGTGTCACGACCCGCACCCTAGAGTTAGGGCACAAGAACGTAACGACGCCCAGCCTACGCCGCAGTGTCGGCGGTAGAACGCTGTCCTAGGTCTCATTCATCTAACAGTATAAGGCTAAACAGTTTATACTCCCCGAATGGGGGTGACATAGCAGATACAGACTCAATCACATCTAGGGTAGAGCATGATAAGGATAGATAAAACATGAAATCCAAAATAAATACAGGAGATAGAAGTCTAAGTGTCTAAGATACATGAACCCAGAAGTACATCTCAAAACTCAAATAAAGATACAGTAATCCACAAAGTAAATACAACTCCAGACAAAATAAAATAACTACCTAAACAACCTCTAAAGTGTCTCCTCTAGGCTAGCAGGCACCTCCAGGCTATCTGTAAAATTTATCAACAGGTCCAGTCAGGACTGGAGCGAGCACAGTACATCTCAACATATCATAGCAGGTTAGAAAACATATAACATGCAGTAAAGTAAGATACAGGTACTGAGGAAAAAGCAGTATGTAAACAGGAGAGCTGTAATAGAAATATCTACTATCCATAATGAGCTAGCATGTGACTAGTGAGTCAGAGTAAAACATGAACATGTGAATGGCCTGGGATGATTCAATGAAGACACTACGGAATGATTCAATGAAGATACTACTGGTGTATTATTCACATGTCCACTTCTACTCCCCCGTACCCCCAATCAATACACAAGGATCCAGCCAGGTTATGTTATGATACTATGTTCAGACCCCGAAGGTAATAGACCCCGAAGGTAATGGACCCCGAAGGTAATGGACCCCAAAGGTAATAGACCCCGAAGGTAATGGACCCCGAAGGTGATACATAGTAGACCCATAAATGGGATAGGGATTCCCGGATGACTCTGTGATCATAAGAGTATATGTCACAAGTGATCGAAGAATCAATGAAGCATGGTGATACGCTATGTAAGTGAAACGCACAAACATAGAGTACCCGATGCTCTCTAAGGATAACATCTCAAGAAAGGATCCATATAGTACCAATCCGTGTGACCATCGTGACAGTACAAGTAAAGTAATCTACTGCAGAAAATAATTCTAAGCAGGATATGAAATGATCAGAGAATGTACTCGCCTCGATAATCTGAACAGCTGATAAGTAGAGAGGGTCCCACAGAAGCCACAGAGTCCAATTTAAAGCAACATAGATTACAAGGTGTTCAAGTTGAAAATAAATAAATCCCTACAGGCAATCTATATTATTCTAGGTTCTTCTAAGTCAAATTAACTCTAGGTCGACTCCGGTCAATAATCTAGTCAAACTAGGTCAAGTGTTGACTTACAGTTGACTTTGGGTCAACTGGTCAACTCTGGTCAAACAGGGTAAATCTAATCTAATTATTAAAGTGTACTTCGTTATTTGTACGTCGAAACTTACGGCACGCAAATCGAGATAAGAAGATTATCGGTAAGGTTGATAATCTTATTATAGTGATCCACGTATCCAACTTGTCAATTTCAGCGATATGAGATCACTGGGATTGACTGATCTCAGTTTCGTTGTACTAATCCCGAAATACGAACATTATGTGAATTATTTATTAATTAATTATAAAAAGGTTAAACTCAGAGAAATTATCAACAAACATTGTCGGACGATGAAATGAACATCGTCAACGTGTCCAGAATGCTCAAATTAGCTAGGATAGCCTACCCAACGGTCCAATTTGGACACAAGGGCAAAAAGATAATTTCGGGTCAAAACGGTGTCCGTGTCGGAGCCGTTTTGCACCGAAAAATGTGCAAGAAAACAAGTCTATAAAATATAACAAATTATATGTCCACGAAACCAGAATGTCGATACGAACCCAATGGTATCTCCAGAATTGGATTCCGTTGACCCGATCTCAATTTGGTCCGTTGACCAGAACTTGGAATTCCGGTTTGCACGGAAATGCGTGCCGGAGCCAAAGTTCTTAAAACTCAGCAAACTACCTGTCAACGAGTCCAGAATGATGATACGAACTCAACGGTATCTCCGGAATTTGATTCCGATGAGCCGATCTCAAAATGACCCGTTGACCCGGATATTGGTATCCGACTTGCACCGAAATGCGTGCCAGACCCAATGTCTACCAAAACCTAGCAAATTATATGTCAACGAGTCCAGAATGACGATACGAACTCAACGGTATATTCGGAATTGGATTCCGATGAGCCGGCGTCAAAAAGTCCCGTTGACCCAGAAAGTGGGACCCACTTTGCACCGAAAAATGTGCCCGGGCCCACGTTCTCCAAAGCTAACAAATTTTATATGAAAACATGCCAGAACGACGCCACAAGTCTAATGGTGGTGTCAGAAATGAAATCTGGAGTCCCGTGTTCAAAAATGGAATTTTACAAGTTGGAAATTACGAATTCGGACGACCAACTTTGGCGTCGAATTCAACCAATCAAACAAGCTCACAATGAAACGAAACTGAAGGGGTAGCAAGAGGGTTATACCAGCTTTGCATCGGAACTGGTAGCACGCCAAATGGAGCTGCGGTGGAGGAGATACAAGCTGACGAAGTTGGCCCCGCGAAACTGTCCAAATTTAATACAATTTAAACGGTCAACTTGGTGGCCGATTTTGATGTATCAAACGATAAAATTAACGGACGAAAATTGACATGAGCGAAGGTGGATATACCGAAATTGTGACGGAGTGAAGAAATCGCCGATCCAACGGTCGGATCTCCAGAAAAATGCGCGCGAAGTTGCTGCAACGGGGCGCCAAAACGAACTTCATTTCGCGCGCGTCACGACGGGATGTCGTTCAAAACGCACGAATCGCCTCGACGGCGCGTCCCGGAGGACGGTGGCCGTCAGGGGGCGACAATCTGGGTTCGCCAGAGAGGGGGCCATCAACAGCGGGGGTCGCCGGGGCCATGGAGGCGATGACGACGGCGCGTCCATGCCCCGCGCGCGCGCTCTCAAAGCGCAACTGCTGCGTTCATGGGGCAGCGCTGCCGCTGCTGCTGTGGCGGTGCTGCGCCGACCACGACGAGCAGCAAGGCGGCGGCGGCGAGCCCACGGCAAGGAGGTGGTCGCGGAGGCTGGCGAAGGTGGTGGAGGTGGCCGGAAAATGGTGATGGTGGCGGATTGAATGGTGGTTCGTGGAGGAGAGATGGAGGAGATGGTGTCGTGAAGGTGGTCGGTCGACGGCCTGCCTGGCCAGGGTGGTCGGCGGCGAAGGCCACGCCGGAGTTGGGTGGCGTGAAGGTTGAGCAATGGTGGTGGTCATGGCGGTTTGATGAAGGTGATGAGGTGATGAGGTGATGAAGAGTTATGGTGGTTGTGTGAAGGGAGGAGGAGACTAAGTGGGTGGCCGGCCGTGCTCGGCCACGGCGGAGGCCGGCCAGGGTGGTCGGGCACGGCATGGAGGAGGAAGAGTGGTGGTGTCGGCCATAGGAGAAGGAAATGCATGGGAATGTTGGCTGTGTTGGAATTAATTCAAGGAGAGAGAGTGAGAGAGGATAAGCATTGAATGAAAAGTGAAGAGAGAGAGAGTGAAAAGTTGCCCAACAATTATTTTAGGGCCGGCCAACCTTGTTGGCTGTGGAGTGTGGGAAAATTTCATGGAGGAAATTGAATGGTGATGATTTATTTAGATGATCAAGTGGCTAAGATTAATATGTAGGAAATGTCAATCCTAGGGATAAAAATTAATATTGGAATTTCTATTAAATTTTAGAAATAGGTAAAAATGAGTGCTTGATATTTTTGGACAATAAATATGAGGGTGTCCCGATGGTGGGTAACACAAAGCTGGACTGGGCTCGGTGGAGCCGGATTGGGTCAAAACTGGACATTGTGCAAAAATCAAATTAAAATTAGACGTTGATGATCATGTGTAAATAAGTAGCACATGGGAATTCTAATAAATGGGACACAAGTGGCGGACGGGTAGTAGGCTCAATGTGGGCCATGTCCATAGTTGGGGCTGACAGGTTTTGGTCGACAGGGGACCCACAAATCAAGTTGGAAAATGAATGTGACGCCGTGGAGTGAAATAAAATCGGGTCACGTGTCGAAAAAGTTGTGCGAATCAAATGGAGCTCAAAATGACGTGTCTGAGTGGGACACAAAGGTCATAGGTGACGAGCGTCTCGAGTAGATCATCAATGAGGAGTTGGTTTCAAGAAACTGACTGATCTTGCGCTCCCAATTTAAATGTCATGGTAACGCGCTGAAAATGATCAAGAAAAAGAGTGGGAAAAAAAATAACAATTGAATGGTCTAAACCGACCCAAGTTCAGCGAAGCAGAAAGAGCACAAGGGAACAAGTTTGGGTGGAACACCATATACCGTCATGAAGGCAATCGTGTCCACTCCAAAACTCGTGAAGAAGATTTCCAGAATTGAACATTCCTGATACTCCAAATATCAATGGCATGAAAGAGTACACTTACAGATAAATAAATAGAATAAAATATTTATCCAAAAACCAAATAATCAGAAAAATAAAATAAAATGAAAAAAAATTCAACCCGAAATTCAGGGTGCTTACATCCTACCCACCTTATAAAAATTTCGTCCTCGAAATTAAAATGTACATACTCCCTCTAGGTCAAACCCCCACAATAAAAGTTCCAGAACTTAAATAAAACATACCATCAAAAAGGACAACGTCCAGGGTCATGGCATACGGTGGTAGTGAAAGTCTCATCTAGGTATACTAGTCATACTAAGCAAGGCGGTCATCGGGTATCAAAACACACAAGCAATCCAGAGTGCTAAACTTAGAAAAGATACAGAAATAACAATCATCAAAACTGTAAGACAGCCTACCATCCTATGTGAAAACTGGTACTTATCATAAAAATAAAGAAAAGTAACTACCAATTATCTTTAAAGGGTTCAGAAAAATCAAAATCAAAGTTAAGAATGAAAGTCACTTGCATGAAAAATCCAATCACAATATATATTAAAAATATTTATTCTCGATACGATCTAAGTTGATCGAATTGGGGAAATCAAAATTTAGGCAATGTGGAGGACAGCTCAACAAAGTTTGAGAACGAGCATATAAGGATGGTGATTCAGGTCGTAATCAAATTTAAGTCAATTGAGTACAACCCAAGATAAGAAAAATAGTCGAAACTGATTTGGTCGTGATTAAGGAAACTAGGGTTCAGTGATGTTAAAAATCCTCTTTTTGGGAAAACAAGGAAAGATTTCATACGAAGGTCAGTTAATCATCTCTCTCTAATACTATCAGTTTACCATTTGCTAATCATATTTCTTACAAATCCTAATATAAAATCAACCGTTATATGTCTACCCTCAAAATTTTATAATCTTTAGTCATCTAAACTTTTACCTTGATCACCATAGACAAAATTTCAAACTTCTAAAATATTTTCCATGAGACATACCCCTCCTTTTTAGGAATCAATACTTATTCATTTAATCAAATTTTCAATTTCCTTCGTTTCGTTCTAAATTAGATCTGAAACATCTAAATCCAGTTTATAAAATCCTTGTACTTGTTTAAGTCAAGCCTCGTATTTATTCAACCATAATACCACCATGTCATACAAAATTTATTCTCGTTTTATAAATCAACCTTCATATTTCCTTCACGTTTATCTTCAAATATTATCCTTTTTAAATTCTACAATTTCTCCTAATCATCAAAATAATTTCTATAACGTAAAATCCTTGCGTTCTCTTTGTCTCTAGTCACCCTCTCAAAATATCTGGTTCAACTTCGCATAATCATAGAGTACAATCAATTTCTCATTTCCATCTCTAAATTTCTACATAGCCTTGTAATAGTTTCCAAGAATCAATAACCAAGATTTTCTAAGTTCTCAAAACTAGGTTGACCTCTGATATTATTTTTTTTTTTTGAAGCACATCCATGAATTACTCATAACCAACTTTCTGCAATTGTTTCTAAATTGATAACATTTATCACTCAATTCCATTCTAAACCTTTACCACATTTCTATCTCAAAATTTTTTTTTGACATCCAATATTTTGATTCCTACAAAATTATCACATGATAACCAATTGCGTCATTTCCATATTAGATGATTTACGTCACTTCCTCAACATTTCTTAGATAAAAACGATATGCAAATTCAAGAGTTCAAGTACAGCTGATAGAATTATATACGAGACAGGGAATTGATGTAATCATGATAGTTGTATAAGACAAGGAATGATGGAAATAAAATATTGGCAGGAAAAGAAATGGTAATAAAATCTGTTCTACTTATCCGTTTTAAAAGAGGAAACCATTTTAAAATCCAGAGTTAAAATATCAAATTTCAGATAAAGTCTAGCAAAATTATCGATTCATTGTATTATGAAAAACTCATAGCAAGAAATTTCACAAGGTTATAAAACCAACTAACTTATTCCTGAGTTAAATGGTAGGAAACTAGACAAAACAAATAAATAATAATTCTTTTCTTTCTTTTTTTTTTGAAAGACTGAAACAAAGTAGAGGAAACATGTTCAAAAGCATTTAAGGTACAACCTGATGATTATATGCGTCTATCCAAAATTATGGTACTCTGAATCTTCGTCATACCAGTAAGCAAGGCTACGATGATCACAAGTCCTCGACTTAGGCACATACCTCTAGAATCGTGGTATTTAACATTTTCGCGATGCCGCTAGCTTGGCTGCGAAAACCTTAAATTCTCACACCCGAGAAATAGATCCAAGTCAGACTATATGTCCTCACTATGCTGGCTAATGTGACTATAGAAGACTAGATTCCATAACATAGATGACCTAGCCCATATAATTTTATCTTGCCAAAAATTAAATTAAATCAATAATGAATACTCAAAAATCAAATCAAATTTATTAACGAACATCAAAATTCAAAAACGACAAATCCATTAAAATACAAACTCGGATGCAACAGCTATCATCAAAATTCAAAATTCGACAATCTTCCATCAAAATAAATACAAACTCAAATTCAACAATAATCCATAAAAATCAAATTTAACAACAAAAGTAAAATAAATTAAATCAAGGCAAAAAAGAGAGTTTTCAAATCGAAGTTAAATAAGATTCTCCAGGGTCGTCCCAGGAATCTCTCAAGGGTTCCTATCTGTGATTGAATACCTTCAAAAATATATCATATTCCTAGTGCAGGCTGTAGTGGTACTCAAGTTCGAATACCACTACACTTTTAGTCTCAACCTGCATGGGCCACCACTAAAAACGTGTCACGACCCGCACCCTAGAGTTAGGGCACGAGAACGTAACGACGCCCAGCCTACGCCGCAGTGTCGACGGTAGAACGCTGTCCTAGGTCTCATGCATCTAACAGTATAAGGCTAAACAGTTTATAATCCCCGAATGGGGGTGACATAGCAGATACAGACTCAATCACATCTAGGGTAGAGCATGATAAGGATAGATAAAACATGAAATCCAAAATAAATACAGGAGATAGAAGTCTAAGTGTCTAAGATACATGAACCCAGAAGTACATCTTAAAACTCAAATAAAGATACAGTAATCCACAAAGTAAATACAACTCCAGACAAAATAAAATAACTACCTAAACAACCTCTAAAGTGTCTCCTCTAGGCTAGCAGGCACCTCCAGGCTATCTGTAAAATTTATCAACAGGTCCAGTCAGGACTGGAGCGAGCACAGTACATCTCAACATATCATAGCAGGTTAGAAAACATATAATATGTAGTAAAGTAAGATACAGGTACTGAGAAAAAAGCAGTATGTAAACAGGAGAGCTGTAATAGAAATATCTACTATACATAAAGAGCTAGCATGTGACTAGTGAGTCAGAGTAAAACATGAACATGTAAATGGCCTGGGATGATTCAATGAAGACACTACAGAATAATTCAATGAAGATACTACTGGTGTATTATTCACATGTCCACTTCTACTCCCCCGTACCCCCAATCAATACACAAGGATCCAGCCAGGTTATGTTATGATACTATGTTCAGACCCCGAAGGTAATAGATCCCGAAGGTAATGGACCCCGAAGGTAATGGACCCCGAAGGTAATAGACCCCGAAGGTAATGGACCCCGAAGGTGATACATAGTAGACCCATAAATGGGATAGGGATTCCAGGATGACTCTGTGATCATAAGAGTATATGTCACAAGTGATCGAAGAATCAACGAAGCATAGTGATACGCCATGTAAGTGAAACGCACAAACATAGAGTACCCGATGCTCCCTAAGGATAACATCTCAAGAAAGGATCCATATAGTACCAATCCGTGTGACCATCGTGACAGTACAAGTAAAGTAATCTACTGCAGGAAATAATTCTAAGCAGGATATGAAATGATCAGAGAATGTACTCGCCTCGATAACCTGAACAGCTGATAAGTAGAGAGGGTCCCACTGAAGCCACAGAGTCCTATTTAAAGCAACACAGATTACAAGGTGTTCAAGTTGAAAATAAATAAATCCCTACAGGCAATCTATATTATTCTAGGTTCTTCTAAGTCAAATTAACTCTAGGTCGACTCCGATCAATAATCTAGTCAAACTAGGTCAAGTGTTGACTTACAGTTGACTTTGGGTCAACTGGTCAACTATGGTCAAACAGGGTAAATCTAATCTAACTATTAAAGTGTACTTCGTTATTTGTACGTCGAAACTTACGGCACGCAAATCGAGATAAGAAGATTATCGGTAAGGTTGATAATCTTATTATAGTGATCCACGTATCCAACTTGTCAATTTCAGCGATATGAGATCACTGGGATTGACTGATCTCAGTTTCGTTGTACTAATCCCGAAATACGAACATTATGTGAATTATTTATTAATTAATTATAAAAAGGTTAAACTCAGACAAATTATCAACAAACATTGTCGGACGATGAAATGAACATCGTCAACGTGTCCAAAATGCTCAAATTAGCTAGGATAGCCTATCCAACGGTCCAATTTGGATACAAGGGCAAAAAGGTAATTTCGGGTCAAAACGGTGTCCGTGTCGGAGCCGTTTTGCACCAAAAAATGTGCAAGAAAACAAGTCTATAAAATATAACAAATTATATGTCCACGAAACCAGAATGTCGATACGAACCCAACGGTATCTCCAGAATTGGATTCCGTTGACCCGATCTCAATTTGGTCCGTTGACCAGAACTTGTAATTCCGATTTGCACGGAAATGCGTGCCGGAGCCAAAGTTCTCAAAACTCAGCAAACTACCTGTCAACGAGTCTAGAATGATGATACGAACTCAACGGTATCACCGGAATTGGATTCCGATGAGCCGATCTCAAAATGACCCGTTGACCCGGATATTGGTATCCGACTTGCACCGAAATACGTGCCAGACCCAATGTCTACCAAAACCTAGCAAATTATATGTCAACGAGTCCAGAATGACGATACGAACTCAACGGTATATCCGGAATTGGATTCCGATGAGCCGGCGTCAAAAAGTCCCGTTGACCCAGAAAGTGGGACCCGCTTTGCACCGAAAAACGTGCCCGGGCCCACGTTCTCCAAATCTAACAAATTTTATATGAAAACATGCCAGAACGACGCCACAAGTCTAATGGTGGTGTCAGAAATGAAATCTGCAGTCCCGTGTTCAAAAATGGAATTTTACAAGTTGGAAATTACGAATTCGGACGACCAACTTTGGCATCGAATTCAACCAATCAAACAAGCTCACAATGAAACAAAACTGGAGGGGTATCAAGAGGGTTATACCAGCTTTGCACCGAAACTGGTAGCACGCCAAACGGAGCTGCGGTGGAGGAGATACAAGCTGACGAAGTTGGCCCCGCAAAACTGTCCAAATTTAATACAATTTAAACGGTCAACTTGGTGGCCGATTTTGATGTATCAAACGATAAAATTAACGGACGAAAATTGACATGAGCGAAGGTGGATATACCGAGATTGTGACGGAGCAAAGAAATCGCCGATCCAACGGTCAGATCTCCAGGAAAATGCGTGCGAAGTTGCTGCAACGGGGCGCCAAAACGAACTTCATTTCGCGCGCGTCACGACGGGATGTCGTTCAAAACGCACGAATCGCCTCGACGGCGCGTCCCGGAGGACGGTGGCCGTCAGGGGGCGACAATCTGGGTTCGCCGGAAGGGGGCCATCCACAGCGGGGGTCACCGGGGCCATGGAGGCGATGACGGCGGCGCGTCCATGCCCCCGCGCGCGCGCTCTCAAAGTGCAACTGCTGCGTTCATGGGGCAGCGTTGCCGCTGCTGCTGTGGCGGCGCTGCGCCGACCACGGCGAGCAGCAAGGCGGCGGCGGCGAGCCCACGGCGAGGAGGTGGTCGCGGCGGCTGGCGAAGGTGGTGGAGGTGGCCGGAAAATGGTGATGGTGGCGGATTGAATGGTGGTTCGTGGAGGAGAGAAGGAGGAGATGGTATCGTGAAGGTGGTCGGTCGACGGCCTGCCTGGCCAGGGTAGTCGGCGGCGAAGGCCACGTCGGAGTTGGGTGGCATGAAGGTTGAGCAATGGTGGTGGTCATGGCGGTTTGATGAAGGTGATGAGGTGATGAGGTGATGAAGAGTTGTGGTGGTTGTGTGAAGGGAGGAGGAGACTAAGTGGGTGGCCGGCCGTGCTCGGCCACGGCGGAGGCCGGCCAGGGTGGTCGGGCACGGCGTGGAGGAGGAAGAGTGGTGGTGTCGGCCATAGGAGAAGGAAATGCATGGGAATGTTGGCTGTGTTGGAATTAATTCAAGGAGAGAGAGTGAGAGAGGATAAGCATTAAATGAAAAGTGAAGAGAGAGAGAGTGAAAAGTTGTCCAACAATTATTTTAGGGCCGGCCAACCTTGTTGGCTGTGGAGTGTGGGAAAATTTCATGGGGGAAATTGAATGGTGATGATTTATTTAGATGATCAAGTGGCTAAGATTAATATGTAGGAAATGTCATTCCTAGGGATAAAAATTAATATTAGAATTTCCATTAAATTTTAGAAATAGGTAAAAATGAGTGCTTGATATTTTTGGACAATAAATATGAGGGTGTCCCGATGGTGGGTAACACAAAGCTGGACTGGGCTCGGTGGAGCCGGATTGGGTCAAAACTGGACATTGTGCAAAAATCGAATTAAAATTAGACGTTGATGATCATGTGTAAATAAGTAGCACATGGGGATTCCAATAAATGGGACACAAGTGGCGGACGGGTAGTAGGCTCAATGTGGGCCATGTCCATAGTTGGGGCTGACAGGTTTTGGTCGACAGGGGACCCACAAATCAAGTTGGAAAATGAATGTGACGCCGTGGAGTAAAATAAAATCGGGTCACGTGTCGAAAAAGTTATACGAATCAAATGGAGCTCAAAATGACGTGTCTGAGTGGGACACAAAGGTCATGGGTGACGAGCGTCTCGAGTAGATCATCAATGAGGAGTTGGTTTCAAGAAACTGACTGGTCTTGCGCTCCCAATTTAAATGTCATGGTAACGCGCTGAAATTGATCAAGAAAAAGAGTGGGAAAAAAATAACAATCGAATGGTCTAAACCGACCCAAGTTCAGCGAAGCAGAAAGAGCACAAGGGAACAAGTTTGGGTGGGACACCATATACCGTCATGAAGGCAATCGTGTCCACTCCAAAACTCGTGAAGAAGATTTCCAGAATTGAACATCCCTGATACTCCAAATATCAATGGCATGTAAGAGTACACTTACAAATAAATAAATAGAATAAAATATTTATCCAAAAACCAAATAATCAGAAAAATAAAATAAAATGAAAAAAATTCAACCCGAAATTCAGGGTGCTTACATCTAGGGGCGACGCATGCGGCGGATCTCGCCGGAGGTGAGTTTTTGGGTTAGGGTTTCTATTTTATTTTTATTTTTTTTGCCTACTGTGGTGGTGGCCGGTGGGGTTTTGGCCGGTGGTCGGCTGTATTGTCGACGGGGATCCGGGGTTATGGAGGTGGACCGCCGGAGGTGGGGAGCCGGTCGCGGTGGCGGGTTTGGCTGTGGGATTGGCTGGTGATGGTTGTGTGGTGACGATGTGGTCGATGGTGGTGGTGCTGGTGAACGGTGAAGTCGGAGAGGGCAGGGGATCGGGTGTGGTCGGTCAGCGGGTGGTCGGGAGTTCGACGGGTGGTGATGGGTTTGTCCAGGGAGGAGGATGACCATGGTGGTGGTGTCAGCGGGGCTGGGGTGATTGGGTCGGGTGGCCGAGGACGGGTGGCCGAGGAGGCGGGGTGCTGTGACAGGAGACGGGTACGGCGAAGGCAGCGGACAAGACGGGGTAGGGTTTAGGATTAGGACTAGGGTTTAGGAATTTAATATTGTCGTGTCGGGATTGTCGACACGGAGGAGAAGTCAAAATGTATATGTAACAATATGGAATAAGAAATTGGGACGTGGAACTTGGACACGGACACGAGGCACTTGATTGGCTATGGAATTTATTTGTGGAGGAATTCATGGAAGATGAATAATGTAGAGGAGTACCTGCCTATATTTATAGGATGTGGGAATTCCCAATTAGATATGGACTAGGATATTTAAAACCCAATTTAGATAATTCAACCTATTTAATTTAAATCCAAATCCAATTACAAATCCTATTTAAATTAAATCCCTTTAGTTTAAAATCGAATCAAATAATCCAATTCCAAATATAGATACTAATTTAATCTATTTAAATAATTCCAAACATTAAATCAAGATTTAATTGGCCAAAATAACTTCCAAAAATATTTTTCAAAATACCAATAATAATAATTTCAAAAATAATAAATATTTTTAAATATCTTTTTGAACAATAAAATATTACTATTAATAAATTTTGAAAATTATACTTTTATTTAAAATAGACCAACAAATAAATAACGAAATATTTGTATGCAACAAATATCCTTTACATAATTAGGCTTTTCTAGTATACAAAATATTATTTATTATTAATAACTTTTTAGAAACAAAAAGGCTTTTTATAGTAAGAATAATAATTATATAATTTTGAAAGTGCATATTGAAATAGAAAAGAAAATATTTTTATAAAATATGTACGCTCGCACATATTCGTACTCGTCGAGCAAACGAAAATTTCGCATACGACGTACAATACGACTACGTGACATACAGTACCAAAAATTTTAAATCCATGCAAATTAATAAATAAAAAAATAGTAGAATTTTAGGGGTTTTACATATTTGCACACATAAAATGTGCCTACACGGTCGTCCTTGGTCTCACTATATGCCCACATTGGTTTGGAATTGGTTCGGGTCCGGTTCGGGCTGATTGGGTACAACCGGATCATCTAAAAATCAATATATTAAATAATAACTAATTAAACGTTTTAAATGGTTCCTTTCACAATCTGGTCTGGTTTTCCTAGTTCGGGTATCACTATGGCTAGACCTCCCCTGGTATGGCTAGTACACTAGTCAAGGCTCGCCACTGCACTATTTGTGCCATGTTTCCTAGTCGTCTGATACTTCAAAACTTAACCATGGCTAAAATCATGTACCGTAATAATTAACTATTTAATTATTTATAAAAATCTAAAATCATTATTTAACTCAAATAAATAATAAAGAAAATATTTTGAAAATGTCTGGGAAGGGAGGCTACAAATCTACCCACCTTAAAATAATTTCGTCCTCGAAATTCTAACTCGTAAACATGCTAAAAAAAATTCAAACATAAATAAATAATAAAATAAATAAATAAAACCACTATTACCACAATATCCTCGAATTTTAATTTCTCAGAATTATTTATATCTTCCTCCTTGCCATTTCGTCACTACGAATCATCGAGGACTTCTACCCACCTTTGGTCACACTACTCCTCAAACCAGAATCTCATAATCTTCTAACTAGTTGCTAACGATCCTACCAACAGATATCTAGGCATCTGGTTTCTAAAATCCTCCCGTATCTATCAAACAACCCAAAAACTTAACATGCAATTTATACAAGTAGCTAAGAATATTGGCAAACTCTAGTAAGCATGACTATTTGTCACTCTGAAATTGGAAGGTCATGAAAAATAATCAAGAATAAATATGAAATTTTAAGAGCGATAAAAAGTATCCAAGGATACCGATAGAAAGGGTGTTTATGAACCTATAGCCTTATTCACCATATTGGGCTATTCTAGTCTAGTCATTGACTAATTTAAGAATCATTCGTTCTTTAGGAGAGCTTGCAATCTGGAATACAAAAGTTCCAATCTCGAAATTCTAAACAAGGTCCCAAAAATGGAATAGAGTTTGAGAAATCTAGATTGTGATCCTACTGGGTTCTCTATTTAGATATCAGTCGTTGGTTGGTTGAACATTGGGTTTCAATGTACATTGACTAGACAAGATCCCAAGGTAAAATTATTCCTACCAGATTAGGGTATCCTAGAATAGGTTTCTATCCAAGGATTGAGCTAGTTGCTTGTCAGGTCGTTTAGCTAGGTTCATAAAGCCCAAAAATGCTTTTTTTTTTACTTTTGAGTTTAAGTGGAACATGAGGCCTCAATTGGGCATCACACTAGTGGCCTGTGCGTAGTGGGCTTCGAGTAAATCACAACCATATATTGGGTCGAATGGAAATGAGTCGAGGTTGAGTCTCTAATTGTAATCGAAAAGTTTACGGGTACTATGGTAAGGGTTATAGCTAGTCCTTTTTACCTGAAAGTCGTACCATAAAAATAGAGTACAAGGGGACGTGTTTAAGTGGGACATGATATACCTAGATGAAGGTGGACTCGTCTAGTTCTTACATGTGAAATTTGTTGGAAGGTAACAACTGGCCTCGTGCTCCGAATATTACTGACACGGTCGGGGCACAAAATAATCTAAATGAAAAGTGGGAGTCTATGGGGCACTACTTAGCACCCTAATGGAAAGTATTCCGATCAATCGGTACCCCTCATATATCCTAAAATTCTATGAGGCTTACAGTCTACCCACCTTAGAAGCTAGGATATGGTTTTAGGAATCATGAGGTTAGAAGAATTCCAAAGTCCGGATATTGTACCTCGACTCTCAGTAATAAAGAATAAGGTACGGCATAACAAAATATGGTAGATATAGTCAAGTCAAGGATCGTTCCTCAATAAATGGGAAACGAGTGTGTGCAATGACACGTGGTCGATAAAATAGAATGACCTACTCGACCACAGGTTACAAAGGTTATCGACGGGGTAACCAACTCTAAAGTACATCATAAGAAAAGAATTCTAACAACTGAGTCGTGAATTTCTATTGGGGTCCAACCTGCCAGACTATGGTCACAAGGATTGTAGTGATCAGGTATTGCTGTTGACAACTGGTAGGTCATAGTGTGACAGGGTACTTAGGCTATGGTATTGGCTAAGCTAGTGACAGTGGTGTTCCAACACTAGTTAGGTCTTAATAATAAAATTTACATAACTAGAGTAATATTTGTTGGAAGCCAATCTCGGGATGAGTGTCACGGTAAATGGTTGTCCTTATCCTTGTCTATTAATCTCATGTCTAAACTGTAGGCTTTGGTCGAGGGACGGTTGAGTCAAGGCATAAGGGTTGAAAGGCGAAGGCACGGGATGTCAGAGGCGAAGGCGCGGGGTAGCTCCCGGAGAAGGCGGCCAGACGCGCATCATCGAGGCGCACCGCAGGTGGTGGGCGGTTTCAGTCGGCGGCCGTATTGGCACGGAGAGGGTTCGACCCGGAAGAGACTAGCGGGACGGCATCTCCGGATCTGCGCTGACGGAGGTGCTAGCGGCGTCGGATGGGGACGGCACTGCTCCGGGCGGCGGCTGCTCGCCAGCGAACGACGGCCAAGGTTAGGGCTTCGCTGGTTTTAGCTTCATCTTTCCTTTTGTTCTTTTGGTTTGGGGATGGTGAAGTGTGGTGGTGGCGGGTTGACGACGAGGCCACGATGGTGGTGGTGTTCTGCGGAGGGGAGGGGTTGTCTCAGTTGATATCGGAGATGGGGTGCTGGTGGGTTGCGGCGAGACGGAGATGTGGTGGTTGTCTGGACATGGCGGCAACGGTGTAGGGTTAGGATTAGGGTTTCATAGGTATGGCCATATCGGGTGTGTCCGACACGGTGGCGGTGGCGTGGAGGTGCGTCCGAAATTATCGGACGTGAAGAAAGATAATGTACATGTACTGGAGGATTAGTGGATATGGGAGGGCACAGACACGGTACACAATGGGTTGTGGAGAAATTTGTGGATGCCCGAAATTTATGGAGGAGTACCTGCCTATTTATAGGACGTGGGAATACCCATTAGGATAAAGATTGGGATTGTTTAAATCCCCATTAGATAAATTCAATATTAATTTAAATAGTTTAAAAGCCAATTCAAATCAAATCCAAATCCAAATTAATTCTATACTTAATTAAAAATATTTTAAATAAAACCAATAAAATCTTTTGCAATTTAATTTACCATATTTAATCAAATATTGAATAAAACAAGATTCCAAATATCTTTTTCATAAATATTAAAATATAATATTAATTAATTTCAAAAATCAAGGTAAATACTTAAATTATAGCAAAATAAACAAGTCTCCTATTTCGCAAAATATCCAGAATATTTTATATAAACCAAAATTTCCAACTTACTACTTATTTTTAAGTGACAAATAAAATAACTCTTTTATCCAAAATAAACATATTTATCGTATATATACTTTTTCTATATAAAATAAAATTTATGATAAAAATGTTTTTATAAAATATGTACCTCGACGCATATTCGCACTCGTCGAACGAATACGAAATGCAATCTCGCTCGCCACGCAAATAAAAATGCGAACTTGTATGCGACGTATGAAGTACAAAATAGATACGAAAAATATTTAAAAAAATCGTAGTAGAAATTTAGGGGGGTTTACATCCTACCCAACTTAAAAGAATTTCGTCCTCGAAATTTAGGAAAATTTTGGATAGGTAGGGTGAAGGAGATAGAAGCAGTATAATCGATAAGAATTTGATTCATATTGAAAAAAGGCAATCAATGAGAATGAAACGACATTTTAATGGCAATATGTCATTCGATCGACTAAAAATTTCGATGGTTTTTGATTTCGATCATGACAATCATTCAATGACTAAGTTCGATCAACCTTAACATTAATCAAAAAAAAACAGCCTCATAAGTAGGTAATAAACTCCTTAATCCTCGATATCGTCAATATTCATGAAATCTCTCTTATCATAAATCGTTCTTTCCAAAAAAAAAAATTCGTTCCACGTCCCCTTTAACAAAACCAATATGATTCTAAATGTACTCTAATTTCCTCTCTCGTCATAGAATAGTCTCAAATTTTGAATTCCATAATCTCCATTATACTATCTCACTTATATATCTCTCCAAGTTATAATTTTCTCTAAAATTCTAAACCTTCAACCAATTTAGCCAATTTAAAAGTTAAAATCATCTTTCTATAATTTGTATTATTGGCCAATGTACAATGCATCTATAGGTATCAAAAATCCGTCTTCAATGATAAATCTCGAAAACTAACAGTATATCTTCTTAACTCAATCTTCTATCATCATAATTGCAAATTTTCTAAAATACTTATTAGTCACTCTCTCGAAAATTTGAATTCAACAATCTCATCTCTTTGATGGTAGAATTAAAACTCATCTTAAATTCGTATTCATGATCATCTTAGAACTTAATGTAAATGTTTCTTTCTTCAACAATTGGTCATCCTTGAAAGCTAATATCCTCATAACGTCAACATTGCCTTTATCCAAAAATTTGTATTCCTAAATTTTATATATTTATTTGGTTCTTAAACCACCAACACTTTAGAAGATTTTCCACTCGATTATATAGTTACCTTAAAACAAGATTTGAAATTCGCGATCCTCGAGTGTTTCATCATATAATATATTCTCCCTTACTTCATCGATTTGAATTTATCGCACATTTCTATTCATGTCCCATCTGTACCAACTTCATTATTTATCTATGCTGTGGGGTTCTCCAATCTATCTTCTACTAACCCAAGATTGTCATGATCAAATTTTATTTCGCATAAGGGAATCATACAAGGAACAGGGTGGCGTAAACAATAGAGAAATCATAGTGAAGTATGAGAAAACATTTTAATTGGAAGGGAGAAAAGTAAGTGTTGCTAATATTGGAGTGTGAACGGTGTTATGTGTCTAAGTAAATCAATACAAGAAAATAAAATGACAAGGGTTAAGCAGTCAAGATAAAACACAAGGGTAAGCATTTAACGGATTTAGTAGATCGTAATCGGCCAAAAATTTGAGTCGAGATCGAGTCCAAATATATAGTCAAAAGTATTTCGGTACCATGGTATAGGTTATAGTTGAGTCTTTATGGCCCGAAAGTCGTACCATAAAAATGGAGTACAAGGGGACGTGTTTTAGTGGGACATGATATACCTACATGAAGGTGAGCTCGTCTAGATCTTGTATGTGAAATTGGTTGGAAGGAAAAGGCTAGTGTTGTGCTTCAAATATCAATGTCACGATAGGGAACACCAATTGATCAATAATAGAAAGTGGGTTTACATAACGTACTAATTAATGCACCAAAAATAAAAGGTTGAAGCACAAAAAAAAAAGGTAATTAATGAATCTCGTAGATTAAGGTAAGAATAAGTTAGAGACACAGTTTCTAGAGGGAAGATAGTCTCATAGATGAGGGTGTGGTCAAAGGAATGATTCCAATCATTTCTAAGTTTCAAAACAATTAGGGGGTCATAAATAAAGATCTAGATTTGGGGGAAGGTCGAGTAAGTCAAAGATATGTTCATCGGTTTGGTCGATGACTAATCACACTTGTGTATATGCAATATCATAATCATAGGTGGCTTGGCAATCTATTATGGAATACTTCTATCTCACTAGGGTGACCTTTCTTGCTTCTTGGTTCTCTACCAATATATGAGTTCCTCGAAATTTCTCAATAAAATTTCCAAGATATTCCACCAAATTTCAATTATCTTAGACTGTCAACTTTAATCACAATTTAAATCTCTAATAAATCTCGAAACCACTCTTGGGTATTGCAAATCGGATAATAACCCCTTTTTTTCCTTTTTTTTCCAAATCTTAAACTCAACATTTAATAAGTTTATCCGTCGAAATTCATACTACAAAATGAAACATTTAAATAACTCCCAAATTTTAATTTTATATCCTTCAAATGTGTATATCTAGCTTCCAATAAGTCACAACTACTCTTCAAAAGTAATTCTTTTTTTCTTTTGTTTTTCTACCAAAATTTAAATATTCACAATCAAGACTTTAAACTCGAAATCTAAATAACTTTATATATCATAGATCATATGAGCAAATTTTAAATATTTAAATTTTTCTTTCAAGTCGATTTCATATCTTTCAAAAATATTTCAAACAAAACTTTTACCATTTTCTCTTCAAGCTCAAAATTAATACTTATAATTCGTAAATCGTAGAATCAATTTAAATCCTCAAGCCCTCTAATAAACTGTAAATCATAAACCCTTCATATTCTCTAGTCGTTACAAAATCACAACTTATAATTTTAAACACTTTAACAAATTCGAGATAAACTTTAACATATTCAATCCAAACTTGAACTTATTCGTAAATCATGTGTCACTATTTAAAGATGTTTTCCAAATCGGTTTCATATCCCAATAAACTATTTCACAATTTCCAAAAATCATAAATCATAAATTTGTTTTCTCGATCTAGCCATTCTCTTGTGTATACCACCATGTAATAGCAAAATAAAATTCCAACTATCCTTTGGAGGCGGTAATACGCTGCTACCCAACTTGAAATTAACTAATCCTAAAAATTATATTTCTAGGAAAATAAATGCCTTTATAGCTCAAATAAAATTCCAATGCATATTAATTGCCAAATGCAATCCATCTAGCCATGTGTTTAATCAATGGGCGTATACTAGTGTAGTCATCTTACTAAACACGAAACTAAGGATTTATGGTAGAAGGAGCCAAGCAAGATGCAATTCAAGGAGGTCGAATGAGAGTTCAGAATTTGAAGTCAAGGAAGGAAGTCAAGTAGGTGGATGAGATACTAAACTCTAATCCTATATTGCAGGCCTGTTCGGTACATTTATGTAATCGAAACGGCAAATTCGACCTGCATGGACCACCACAAAAATATGTAACGCTCCAGTCCCAAAATATGTAGGACTAGAACGTAATCATGCCAGCTGTATACATACGAAGTATATGGACCCTCGTATATATACATAAGTTGTAAAATGCAGTAACCAAGGTACTAAATCTCATCCACAAAGATAAATATGATATAAAAGTAACTTTGAATTTGTCATGTACACAATAGTTGGACGAAGACAAAGTCCACTACCAACCCAATTAGATATGGAAAAATATACAAGGAAAGAATTTAGCAAGCGAGAGCAATGACGAGTCCAAGAGCAATCACCACGAATGAAGGAATGGCTTTAGCTAGAGCACCTGCAAGAAATTACGAAATACACACCTGGCGAGATAACCAGGTCCTCAGAGGGACGTAACAAGATACATCAACATGCCATATAAATACTGAATATAAAACATGCCACAATCAAAGAAAGTGACTAGACATAATAAGGTAATCTAACCAAGTTAAAGTGAACATGCAGTGAGAACAAACCTTTCGTCGCATGAGCCCTGGCTGTAATGGGATCTGGTATAGTCCCCACTTGGGCACCAGTGACCGAGAGCATGACGTTGAAAAACAACAGTGGCCAACCTGAGAGGCTCATACCCGTATCTCTAGCGGAGCTTCCAGGTTATAGGGGAAGTATAATCGAAGCCCATACGACAAGGAATGTTCTCCCCACCCAATGTACCTGTCAAGTTGCATCCACGACCATGTATTTCTACTAACTGCTAAGTCTCCTAATATGCCTTTATTAGCAGTTAGCCCTAACGCATGCACATGGGGGATCAGCCCACACACAAGAACCTCTACATGCTACTCATCTCACACATCCTCGTGATACAACTGTGTCAAGGCATATGCAATACTCTACAACGGTAGTCCCTTAACCCTAGGTCCATATGCAACCAAAGAATAAATAACAAAGTACATCTAATATCACTGAGCAGGCAGTAAATCAAGAACTGGAAATAAATAAACAGTGATATGTAATAAAATGCAATTACAAATAAACAGTATAATGGCAAGGTATCTTGCCTGATGGGTCGCCTGGTGTGGTGCAGTATTTTCTGACATGTCTCAGTAGTCCAATAGCCATGGTCGATGTAGTGGTCCAAATTGCGAGAAAATAGGAACATGGGATTAGTCATGGTCAACGACGATAATAATCAACAAAGGAATTTGCAAAATAAATATAACTTATTTTTAGAAAATATTTATAATAAATTTAAGACTAGATTTGTTTTTTTTAAAAAATACTAAAATCTCAAATCATTTTTAGGCATAATTACTATAAGTTGGAAAAATATAATTTTTTGGAGAATACTAGAATATATTTTAGATAATATTTGAAGAATATTACCAAATCATTTATAGACCAAAAACCCATATCTTTTTCAAAATATATATGTTTATAGGTAGCAGATATAATCTAGAAGAATATTTTATTGTTGTAAACTAACCTTTAAATTTTGCTAGAAAATAATAAAATAATAACAGTAACTAATAATAATAATTATAATAAAAATAACAATAATGATAATAATGATATTCATATGAGTTATAATAATACAATTAATAAAAATAATAATAATAATAATAAAACTAATAATATCACTTTCTTAAAAACCATTTCAGCTAATACTCTCCCCCCCTAAATTCGTTCAGTACAGGAGAGAGAGAGAAGTGAAGAGGGAAAAGTGAGGGGTTACCGGAGGAGAACTCGGGACGGAGCTCCGGCAGCGGGTGGAGGAGAACCTCAGGCGGCGCGAAGGGGTGGCTGCTCTGGTCCCGACCTAGGGCGGAAGAGGCGGCGGACGAGTAAGGGTCAGGGGCGGTCGGTGCCTTGTGGTCGGAGCGGGTCGCTCGGCGAGAACGCGGCGGCGGCGTCTCGGCCTGGTGACGGAAGGCAGAGCCCCGGCCACGGCTACGGCAAGGAGGGGGCGCCCGGGTTTCGGCCGCACGGGCGGCACGGAAGCTCACCACGGGCGGCGCCGCGGCTCCACGCGCGGTGCTGGGAGCTAGGCGGGGTTTCTCGGCAAGGGAGGCTCGAGTCGGGCGGGTGCTCACCGGAACGGTGGTGACGCCTCAGATCTGAGGCGGGGAGATGGTGGTGTGGCACGGGATGTCAGAGGCGAAGGTACGGGGTGGCTTCCGGAGAAGGCGGCCAGACGCGGATCATCGGGGTACACCGCAGGTGGTGGACGGTTTCAGTCGACGGCCATATTGGCACGGGGAGGGTTCGACCCAGAGGAGACTTGCGGGACGGCAGCTCCGGATCTGCGCTGACGGAGGTGCTAGCGGCGTCGGATTGGGACGGCACTGCTCCGGGCGACGGCTGCTCGCTAGCGAACGGCGGCCAAGGTTAGGGCTTCGCTGGTTTTAGCTTCATCTTTCCTTTTGTTCTTCTGGTTTAGGGATGGTGAAGTGTGGTGGTGGCGGGTTGACGACGAGGCCACGATGGTGGTGTGTTCTGCGGAGGGGAGGGGTTGTCTCAGTTGATGTCGGAGATGGGGTGCTGGTGGGTTGCGGCGAGACGGAGACATGGTGGTTGTCTGGACATGGCGGCAACGGTGTAGGGTTAGGATTAGGGTTTGATAGGTATGGCCATGTCGGGTGTGTCCGACACGGTGGTGGTGGCGTGGAGGTGCATCCGAAATTGTCGGACGTGAAGAGAGATAATGTACATGTACTGGAGGAATAGTGGATATGGGAGGGCACAGACATGGTACACAATGGGTTATGGAGAAATTTGTGGATGCCCGAAATTTATGGAGGAGTACCTGCCTATTTATAGGACGTGGTAATACCCATTAGGATAAAGATTGGAATTGTTTAAATTCCCATTAGATAAATTCAATATTAATTTAAATAGTTTAAAAGCCAATTCAAATCAAATCCAAATCCAAATTAATTCTATACTTAATTAAAAATATTTTAAATAAAACCAATAAAATCTTTTACAATTTAATTTACCATATTTAATCAAATATTGAATAAAACAAGATTCCAAATATCTTTTTCATAAATATTAAAATATAATATTAATTAATTTCAAAAATCAAGGTAAATACTTAAATCATAGCAAAATAAACAAATCTCCTATTTCGCAAAATATCCGAAATATTTTATATAAACCAAAATTTCCAACTTACTACTTATTTTTAAGTGAAATAAAATAACTCTTTTATCCAAAATAAACATATTTATCACATATATACTTTTTCTATATAAAATAAAATTTATGATAAAAATGTTTTTATAAAATATGTACCTCGACGCATATTCGCACTCGTCGAGCGAATACGAAATACAATCTCGCTCGCCACGCAAATAAAAATGCGAACTTGTATGCGACGTATGAAGTACAAAATAGATACGAAAAATATTTAAAAAAATCGTAGTAGAAATTTGGGGGGTTTACACCCTTCAAAGTTTTCAAATTGTAAATTTGGAATACTTTGAATAAGAAGCATGGACGTATATCAAGCCGCAGAAAAAATCTTCGAGTCAGGAGAGACGTCGTATCGTAGGGACATTTTGGGCCGCATGGACGCTTTTGGGCCGCAGGTAGATCTTGTGCCGCAGGAAGATCTTGTGCCAGCTGTCACTGCTGCATTTAATGCCTTGATTTGATTTTTTGATTTGGGCTCTTTTTTCGAGATAAAAATGACTTTTGCTAAAGATAAAATCCCCAAACATCATCATTATCCTTAATGGATATGAGAATCGAAGCGGTGATGACGGTTATTAAGGAAAAAAAATCTCCAAATGACATTATTATCTTAAATGGATACGAGAATCGAAGCGGTGTTTATATGTTTCCATTTTTGAAGAGCTATAAATATGGGCCATACGGAGAGAGATTTTTCCTTTAACTTTTTCTCCTTCGTCTTCATCATCTTCGTCCACTTTCTGTCCCGGTTAGCCATGGATCCGAAAGCTTCCAAGTCGACTGATGCCACGGCTAAAAAGGGGCTCGCCTCTCCGTCGAGTGCTGCAGACTCTCCTTCCATTCATCCTGACGTGCAACCCCCTGTTACGGGTAAGGACGGTGGGAAAGTGATGACTTAAATTTGAATAGCCATATTGCATATTTTATGCACGAGCTTGTCATAAATTATCTCAAGCTTTGGGCATGATTGGTGTATCCCCCATCTCATGGGACTGTATGTGTTTTGTATGATTGGGCCATATAGGTTGGGCCGCATAAGCGCCACTATCCTTCCTGGATGCCTCATGACGAAGCCGCATATATATCTCATAACTGATTCACATGAACATTGCATAAAAGAGATATATGCATCTCATTCCTCATAATTGGGTCGCATAGGGTATGTTTGTTGTTTTCTTCTTCCTGCTAACCCTATTTTTTCCATTTTATTCTTTTTTTTAGGGATCCGGCTAGCAAATTTCTCCAGGACCGATATCGGCGATAGAGTGAAAATGCACCATTCTAACACACACATCAGGTAGCTCAAAACTTCCCATGCTTCGGAAGAGTTTTCCCCGCGCCATTTTGGCATACACATAGACAACTCAGAACTCATCATGCTTCGGAAGAGTTTTTTCTATGTGGTAGGAAGAACCTTTATACCTCGGAGAGTTGGACGGTGGTCGGGCGTCATCATGAACGTCCTATTTTCACGGCTCTCCAAGTAGGCAAAATCACCATTATGGATGTTGTTTTGAAGGTATGGTCCTTTAGAGGAGCGGGGCTGAGGTATCCGCAATACGGAGGAAAGAAAAGCATGCTATATTTGCCCTCCTCCGTGCAGCTCCTTGGAGATTCAATAGCCTTGTTTGCTTCTCAGCAGTAAAACTGACTTCTTTCGAGGGCCACGAAACTGCTTTTTGGTGAAGGCAAAGTACTGTCAAACTGACCAAACTATGTATTGCTAGATTTTCTTTCTTTTCTTTCTGCTGCTGATATAGTCCTATGAATGTAAATGATTTTGAATAAGCATAATACATTCACTCCATTCTTTATTTGTAGTATCTGTGGTGCTTGTACTAGAGGACCTAATACAGTATTTGTGTTTTGATAAAGGATATTCCATTGGGGGACTTTTGTGGACCTATTGCCCTTTTGTGCATCTGGAAATACGAGCAAATAGATTTAAATGATATTTTGTGGACCTACTACTCTTTGGTACACCGATGGTGCAAGTGATAGATTAGAATAACTTTTGTGGACCTATTACCCTTCTGCGTACTGGCGGTACGGGTAACAGATTTGAAGCAAAACCCAACAGAGGTAATATGGACGTGATAGATTTTGTGGTCTTAACACCGTATCTTTTATCCTGGGTTGGGTACAGGTGTTAAGTCGGAAGGCTATCGGTATCAGAGGTAATATGGACGTGACACACGATAGTCAGGCATAATCTTTGGTGGACCTATTACTCTTCTGTGCACTGGTGGTGCGAGTTATAGATTTTTGAGACAAAACCAACAGAGGTAATATAGACGTAATAGATTTTGTAGTCTTAACACTATGTCTTTTATCCTGGGTTGGATACAGGTGTTAAGTCAGAAGATTATCGGTACCAGAGGTAATATGGACGTGACACACGATAATCAGGGCCAAAAAGTTTGCTCAGGGATAATGATAAACTGGGAAGAGGTAAAGCATCAGAGTGGGAGTTCAAAGGTATCATCGTACATGACTCGCCAATCAGGAAGATGTGATAGAGTGTGAGTTCAGGGGTATCAACGTACATGACTCGCTACTCAAGGAGATGCGATAGAGTGTGAGTTCAGAGGTATTATCGTACATGACGCGCTACTCAGAAAGATGCGATAGAGTGTGAGTTCAGAGGTATCGTCGTACATGACTCGCCACTCAGGGAGATGCAATAGAGTGTGAGTTCAGAGGTATCATCGTACATGACTCGCTACATAGGGAGATATAATAGAGTGTGAGTTTAGCGGTACTATCGTACATGACTCGTCACTCAGGGAGATAGAGTGTGAGTTCAGTGGTACTTAGTGTACATAACTCAATAGTTTGGAAGATTTGATGCCTTTGAGGGAGTACCAACATGTCCTTTAGATATAGTATTTCTTCAAGAATTTGTCGTAATAATGCCAAAATTTCCCAGACAGAGTTGACAGCAGCAGAAGCGATCGCCGTCCGCTGTCGTAATTCAGACCTAAGGTAGCCTCCATGTCGTACTCCAGCTTTTGCATGAAGTACTTGGCCTGAGGACTATACAAGTAGAGCACTAGTCTCCCAGTATCGGGTTCAAGATCAAACTCTTGAAGCATGAAGGGTTGAGGTCCTTCTTTTCGGCTAAAGATGATCATGTGATCCCTTTCTCTTCTGTCTGGGACTAGGAAGTAGGCATATTTAATGGGAGCAAGTCGGTTTGCAGTATGGGCGGATGTCACCTATGTGTACAGGTTAGTGTCCCAACCGAGTCCAGCAGTATACATCAGATTGAGTTTTTTACACTCAGGATAGTTTAATGGCAACCTCTTATTGATGAAGTAAGAAATTTTGTCCACAGGGATTACATCATCAGGAGGAGAGGGACTGTCTTGGGCAACTTGACCACCAAGGGTTCAGCTTGTGGTATTGGCTTGCCTGAGGGTGTCGGATCGACACTTGGTTGCCGGCTCGTCTTGGAAAGACGAATGACAATTGGCTCGACAGGGGACTTTGTGTCTTCCGATTGTTTTTGACTGGATCTTGGCAATCGGATCACCATCGGCTCCCCAGAGGGCCTTTCGTCTTTCGGTCGCCTTTGATTGGATTTTGGCAATCGGATCACCATCGGCCCTACGACGGGTTTTTGGCTGGTCCTTGGGAGTCGGATGACCATCAGCTCTAACCGTGTAGCTGGGGTGGGGGAACCGGCCACCTTTTTATGCAAAGTTGCGATAAAGGGTGCGACTTTGCCCAGTTTACGGGCCTGGAGATGAATTCTTAAGGGTTCCTCTGGCCCTGTGATGGCCTCCATTTCGTCAGTAATGTGTTTCATGGATTCATCATATAGACACGCCTCCGAAGAATAATAAGACTCAACCCCCTTGAAGGGATCGATGTCGGTGAACTCAGTCTTCACGAAGCTGTGCTTACTGACATACTTGAAGCATTGGTGGAGAGTGGATGGCATGATCATATAGTCATATATCCACAGACGTCCCAGAAGGATGTTGTAGGACGTGTCTGCATCTATGACGTAGCAGGTAACCTCTGTCCTCAGGTCTCCAATCTGACATTTCAATCGAATCTTTCCTAAGGGATAGCTCCTTCCTGAGTTAAAACCGCTAATAGCGGTGTTGGTCGCTGCTAACCGGTGTATAGGGATGCCGAGGACTTGAAGCAAGCTTTTGGGGATGATGCTTATCGACGAGCCAGGATCGATGTACATCCGATCCACCTTGATGTCGCATATGTATCCAATGTAGTATAAGGGGCGATCATGGATGTTGGTCTTGATCAGCATGTCCTGTAGGGTGAATACAATGTTGGGCATTGTATCTATACTATTGCTGCCCTGGTGATCTGCCGACGAGTCTTCTCCTGTAGGTTTGACCTAGTCTAAGTAAGCATCAGCATTCTGGAGTGCTTCGCTCAGTGCGACACGAAGATCCTTGGAGAGCCTTAGAAGCTCGTATAACAACAACTTTGCCAGCGTATTAGCCATTTGTGCTAATATATCAAAGTTGTAAGGTCTCTTCAGTCCTTGAGGTGTATCTTTATGGAGCGGTCTATCGAAGCAGGTTTCCTTCGACTTGGACCTGTCTGCCGATGGGGGCTGAGATGGCCCCGGAACATCAGTGGCGGGTAGTATTGTCGGTTGAGGATCTTCAACTGAACTACCCGGAGTGGGATGGACTTGTGCCCCAGACCGGGTAACAACGGCTGTCGCTTCCACAACCTCGGTTGAAATTGTGTGGCAGGATCTGGACTTAATGTCCTTCCTTTTGTTGGCTGGAAATGATACCGCCTGGGTAACTTCGGGCACTAAGTCTGGGTGCACCCATATGATCTCTCCTTGTGACGAGGTGAAAGGTACCAAGCCAGTCGTTGTTCCCAGACGGAGGGAAGATTAATAACCTCTATCGTTGGCCGGGGGATAGGTATTACCCCGTCTTGATTGCTTGTTGGAGGGAAGTTGTCGAACTGAATTGACACCATGTTCGCCACCACGGTAACCTCTTCAAAGTCTAGTGACAGAGCTTTGGAGTCGATAAGATTCTGGATGTACCGCTTTAATTGAAAGCAGTCTTGAGTGGCATGATGAACATAGCGGTGGAAATGGCAGTATTTTGGGTCCTCCATCTCTGCCGCTCGGGGCTCGTACATTGGTAGAGGGAGTTGGATCATGTCCCCTTGCAAGAGCATGTCGAAGATAGGCTTGACATGACTATCTTCGAATGAGTAATTGACCTGGGGCCACTAAGCTTCTGCTTATTTTTGTTCAGGCTTCTTAGTTGTACCAGCAACCAGGGCCTGTTTTCCTTTGTTGTCCCGACTATTGGAGATGGCGTCAGTACTGTTGTTATTGGAGGTGGTACCAGGATATTTGCTTTTGACCTCTCCGTCCGGGATGTGTAATCCCAGCTGGCGAGCCTTCTTTAACTTCGCCTCCGTATTGGTGGCGCTTATGATGAAGGTCGTCCAATCCCTGAACTAATCTTCACCCATCCAAAGGCTGATTACAGGGAGGAACTTCTTCTGGAAGATTTCAATCAAGGAGCTTTCGGGATTGCCTTAGGGCAATCTCATTGCAGTTTGGCAAAACTGCTCGACATAGTTCCTTGTCAGCTCCCTTTTCTCCTGAACGACATCCATGAGGGATGATATTATCACATCATGTCCCACTTCATAGAATCGTTCTAGGAACATGTGCTTGAAGCCGTCAAAAGAATGGATATAGTTGTCAGGAAGGTTGCGATACCAGTCGAACGCGATCCCCTCTAATGCTCCAATGAATAATCGTGTGAGGATGGCATCACTATACGGCAAGTAGTTGGTTATGACCTCAAAATAAGTCATGTACTGACTAGCAGAGGTCTTCCCGTCATATGAATCGATATGAAATGGCTTGTGTCATGGTGGAAAAGGCACATCTCTCCATACAACGGGATACGACTGTCGTATTCTGAGGTCCCAGGAGGAATCTCGGGCATTGAACATAGCCCAAAGCTCTTGGATTTTCCTCCTTGCTTTCCTGGCTTCATTTGCAGCTGAAGGAGCGGAGGCTCCTAGAGGATTATCATCCAAAAGAGGAGCGATAATGTTGGAGTCCGCGTTGACTGCGGGTCCCAAGCGTGTTTGTCCAGGCGTCCTTGCTGGTTAAGTCGGCAAGACAGCTTTGATTTTGTCTACTGACTTGACCAAGGACAAGAGCATGGCTTCAAGTACTTCTCGGCATTATCGGTCAGTAGGTGCTTCATGATCCTCGTCGGCCATAAAGACTGTCTGCACGTGGGTAGAGGTGGAAGGAATCGTAGTAGAGGTGCTCTCTGTGTCGTTCCTCCGTACCGAAAAATTGTTGGGGAATATCGAAATGTCTTCCTCCTCGGACTCGGAAGGGGTGCTACCCTCTACGCAGGAAGCTACATCGTCTTGGCGGAGGCGGTCATCCTCAGGGACGTCCACGTCCGTTGCATAATTCCAGTGGATCGCTATCCCCTGTGTATGCTCCTGGAATACCGAGTTATCGCATACTTTGAGGAGACTGCTACCCCCGGCCTCATCTACCCCCAGGCAGGTCAAGGATGCACCACCAGGTGTTGGAAGCTTCTTTTTGGAACGAGTGCCTAGGTAGACATCCCTTGTGGTTGTCAGTAGAAGTCCCACCAGACGAGAATTTCCTTACAATACTGGCGGAGATTGCCGGGCTGGAAGAGCCTGTCTTATTCCCTCCCTTGCTGAGAAAAACCTTCTGCGTTGAATTACAGGAGGCGAAAGGAAATTCCTCGTCTTCTGGGATTTGCACATGTTTCTCAAGTTATTGTTGGACAGGTGCTGGCTGCTGCAATCGTTGGAAAATAGACTGCCGATCTTCAGGTGTTGTCGACTTATCGCAGCAGCATTTGATGATGACTTGGGTGCGACGATGTCCCGAGAGGGGCTCATCGTACGCCAAGGTTGCTTCCTTCTCCTTGCGTTTGTGAGTAATCACCTCTCGCAAGTCGGTAGCAGATTGATCTACCTTTGTCTCCCATTTGTGGACTCGGGTATCCCGAGCACACAGGTACGTAGGTGTCATGTTTGCTTCCTGATCTGAGGCTAGTAAAAGCACTTGTTTCGATCGTTAGAGGGAGACTTTTGAGACCCACCCTGTCCATTAGCACTGGAGGACTGGATACGGGTGGTTCTGTACAACTTTCCATCAGGAGCCCGTATAACAGTTAACGGTACCCGCTGACGGTCAGCAACTTGGATAGTTGACTGGGCTTGTTGGGCCCGTACTACCCTAGACTTCTTTGACTTAGCACCCAAAGGCACATAGTAAAAAGAGTCCAGATTGATACATCCCACATTCTCAATGAACCGTATGGAGTCGGGCCCGCGGAAGAGACGGTCGAATACAGAACTTCTGACAGGACCGCATGAGACACTCTGTCTATGGCCAGGACTGGCTACCGCATGGGCCATCTGCCTGCGGCTAGTGTTGGTTGCCGTATTGGCGATCTGCCTACGGCCAGAGTTGGCTACGGCATGGGCGATCTGTCAGTGGCCAGAGTTTGCTGTCGTATGCGTGATCTGTCTGCGGCCGGGGTTGGCTGCCGCACGAGTCATCTGTCCATCTCTCTTATACAGCCTCTTCCTCGTCCGTATGGATTTCCCTTGTGCCCCCAAAAACTCAGCATCGTAGTGTTTTCCTTTGCTAGATTTGGGGATAGTGAGGTTATCTGCGGTCGGAAGCAAGGCCGTAGGAGAGTCTTGATGACCGTCTTGGGCCACAGAAGGAGCTTCTTCGAGAACCTGGTCGGGGGCAAAAGTTTTGCACTTCGACATGCTATGGGCTCTCTTTGGGTTGGCACGCTTCTGCGATGGGCTGGTGCTCCCTTCAGAGAGCATTTCCTCGAATACTCGTTGGTCAAATCGAACCACAAACATTTGCTGCGTGAAGCCGAGCTTGGATGCGTCAGATTGCGTCACCATCTTCTCATCAGAGAAGAAGGATGTCCCCAGCAGATTCGCCATCGTGTTTGCCATTAAATATCAAGCACAACAAATTACAGATGAATTGAACTTGATTGCAAACTCGCTTGTACAATAGAAAGCCTTGAAAGAAAGCCTAGGAGACAATCTAAGTACAATTGTTTAGTTTTGATTCTGGGGGGTGACGATAGAGGCTCGAGAAAGTGTAGCAACTCTGCCTTACGCCTTAGACTATCTTACGCGCTCCTTGCTCTCGAAGAAATTGCCTTTCGTAGGTTACCAGCCTTGGATTGCCAACTGTTTACCTGGGTGTAATACCCTGCTATTTATAGTATTTTCTGCAGTAGCAGCTTTTTGGGTCGCATAATGGGCGACGTGACCACCTGTCTCTTACAGCGCACAAAGACTCGATCTCGGGCTGCCAGCTGGTGGGGGTTGTTGAGATTTTGTTGTAGTGAATATAGGAAGTTGAGACTTGGTCAGCCTGCCACGTGTCTCGTCGCAATCTAGGACCTGTCTGCTTGCATCATTTTGAGCCACATCGGCCCTTCAGAGTTCGGCCATGCTGGGCCGCATAAGACTCCTGCGGCAGTCTCACTTAGTCCACATATAGTGTAGTGACCCGCTCCGCCCTAGCGGAACGCCGATTCCAAACGGCAAGTGCAACGACTCAAACGAGCCGTCGACCCGAAGAGTTGCTTCGACCCGATGAAGTATCGATGCGAATCGATGCAAGACTTGTATTGGCCTGACGAGATGGATCCAGACTTAGACTTTCAAAGGCGCGCTCGGAGTATCGCTCGGCCGATGCAAACATCGCTAAGGTGGGTGGCTCCGATGAACCCGTCTGTGCTTAGCCTAGACACATAACAATACGGACACTACCACGAGAATCGCTAGGCGATAACCCCCTGCATGCTAATAAATGATTCAACGCACCTAGCTAAGGGAATAATCCCATCTTGCATGCTTGTTTAGAACATGGAAAAGAACTCGGCAAATATAGAAACGTTCGTACCGCGCTCTACGCTCGTGCTAAGGCACAAGCTCACGTTTATGTCCCTTTGCGTTCAAACAATGAAACAATGAATGGTTTACAACAATGAAACGGAAAGACTATCAACATAGTCGCTCCGAGTAGAGTTTAGCAACATTGAAAGGCTATGGGACCGATGGGTCTCCAAGGCGACTCCCACACTGGGAGTTGCGTAATGCGTGAATGAATGGATCAACAAATGAACGAACGAATGAATGAATGAATACATGAATGAATCGATGAATCAAATGAACAAGTGAAAGAAAGAAAGAAAAGAAAGAATACGTGAAAGATAAGACATGGAAGACGCTATCGACAGGTATGACGGGCACGTGCAACGGGGCTCGCTACCCGCGCTGTACGGACGCCAACCTGGTTGATAACGCATTATGGCTAAGGGTTAGCCTACGGCTCGGAGATAGCCGCTAAGTTAAAATGACAAGACAATACGAAATGGTCGTGGACAAACGGCACGGGCGATGGGGGGGAATACCGTGGCCGTCGTGTGGAAGGATTCTGCGGCACGGGCGTTGGGGGGGTAAACCGTGGCCGGCCTAGGCGGAATCAACGGCACTTACGGGCTGCTTGGGTGCGGGCTTGGGCACCAAGAGACGTAAGTAGGAGGGTATATTCAAGAGACTTAACGGGGTGTACCAGCCATCACCCTACGCTAAGTTGAGAATTGCCAGAGGGAAATGTCCTAAATGGCTTGTAAAGCCAGCGACCCGTGCATGTAGATTAAGTGGACTATGCTGGTGGCAATCCACGTGCAAGTTCTTGCATTGAAATCAAAGTAGTCTAAGTTAACTAAATGAAGTGTTTCCTGAACATGCTCGAAATATAACACTCAGAACATGCTTGAAATGTAACATGCTGAACATGCTCGATATGTAACACTCCTGAACATGCTTGAATGTAATATCCGGAACATGCTTGAATTGTAATACTTTAAAACGTGTCTACGACGTGCTAGAACATGCCCACGATGCACTAGAACCCGAGACATGGACACACACTCGATATTGAATGCGTACATGAATCGTGTTATGTTATTATACATGAATTGTTGTTTAACTTGGTTTACCTTGAACAGGGAAGGCCGGACGGTAAGTATGGGTAAGTCGTACATGTATTTTCATGCGACACTTGAGTTCGATAACACGAGATAGGCTATGCAATTTGCTATGAAACTGATCCTAAGGCAAGATTAGAAAGACAATAAATGATAGAGTTGCACAAAAGTAAATGGAACGTGTTTGGTAATGATGGCATTGTGGGCGAGCTAGCCTCCCCACCAGTGCATAACAATGTACTGATAACCCCACAGTATGCTTGCAGGATAGCAGGAGACGCCGGCGGGTGCGGAGCTTCCATCGAACGTGTCAAGGCGCGGAGCCAACTCTGGGGCCTTGGAACGTTGCAAGAAGCTGAAGCACCCTATACAGGACATAATGTATCGGAACATCGCCATGTATCATTCCATGTTGTAAGCCACTCGGCACGCCTTTTATGTTTCAGAGAGAGAGCTCGAGCGATTTGTAATATTGGCCTAGCGCCGCTTGTAAACTTCTTGAAATTCAATAAAGAGATTTGGATTCGCTTCTACTTGTGTTCATTTTTACTTCCGCTGCAAATGGGGACACTCTGTGCGACTCTGCGGCATCACGCCTTAGCGAGGACGATCGCTCCTACGGGAGCGGGGCGTGACATATAGCTTGGGGACTTTTGAGACGCATAGGTTCTTATATTCTGGGCTGCATAATGCTCATGCGGCTCAGATTGTAGTTACCCTTGGCCGCATGAAATACGTAGATTGAGTTGCATAAGGTTCATGCGGCTCGGGTCGCCTGTCCGGTCTAATCCTGTCTTATCTTCTTTTCAGAGTTGTCAGAGCTGTCAGTCTCTGCCAGAGTTTGTCAGCTTTATCAGACCAAAGTCAGCTTTATCAGAAGGATTAATCATCTTGGCCGCATAAGTAACTATTCTCTCTGTGACTCAAAAGTCAGTCTAGTGAAGATGGGCCGCAGCGGGCGTTCTGAGTCTGTCATACGGCTCTTTTTTATGCGGGTCAATCTGTTCCAGGATACTCATGCGGTCAGTTGTGATCCGCATGAACCCCATATTTTTTATGCTTCTACACTCTCATATTGATATATTTTAGTTGCTTATTATTTAAATTAATGTGAGATATTATACTAGCATGCTTAGTTAATTTTCTTGTTATATCTTATATAGCGTGACTAGTTGTTTAGATTAAATGATTTAGGTCACACTATGTAGTCTATCACTCATTTTATATTAGTGTGACACATTTATCTGTGCATGCTCCTTATTTTTAATCTTTATGTATGAAGCATGGATTTTGATTTGAGTTAATATAATTTTAACTCTGTCTTTAAAAATTTTGAGATAGTAACTACTTACCGTTTGTATTTAATATGTGATATTTATCTTACTCGGTATTTGTGAGTATATGTGTTTAGCACAAGCTTCTTATTACTTGAAAAATATACACTTATACTTTTATTTTAACATTGTGCTTGCGTAATATATTCACTATTGGTTCTCATGTTTTATTTTTTTGATTAACGTCTTGTGAATCAATTATGTATTTGCCTAGTATAGCCTATTTATACTTGTTTTGAATTTGTGATAGCCTTTCAATTATTCATTAAGGATACATGACTATATACATTAAATTTCTCTTTATATGTTGTTCATGTATTTCTTATACATTGATATATATTTTTGTATAAATATCTTTATAGGAGCATATGTGACAAGCTCAAGTTTTATATTCATTTGAAGAGTATTTAGTTATACTTGTTATCTTCAAACTTGTACTTGTCTCACATTTTAGCTATTTATTCTTTTGACCAATCTGAGTATTTCTTCTTGAATCAATTAGCTCCTTCCTTAAAGCTTTTTTCTTGATCATATTTTGTTGACATTATGGATACATATTTTAATTAATTTTTGAATCTTTTCATGTATATTTGAGATATATAGTTTTATATATGTTGATGATTCCTAACTTTTGATATTTATTTGTTTTATTTTTTAAGTTGGGATGGTGAGAGAAAATATCTATTAATGTCTTGTTCATGACTATATATGGATGTTCATTTAAGAATCACATTTCAGTGCTTTATTTTGCTTTTTAAATTTACCTCCTTTATTTGTGACATTTTCAAATCTATATCCTTCTATAGTACACTATGAAAGCTTTTCGTAAAATATACTTCTTATTATCTTTAGCCCCTTAGCTTTCTTGATATTAATGATTTTTCATTGCTCATTCCTTGGTATTATACTTCCTTTTTATTATTGTTGCCCAATGATATTTTGTAGCACATGAGAATACATGTAATTGATATATCATATTTCTTATGTTTTTAGCTACTATGACTTGAGCTTTTGTTCTGAGATTTTTCATGTCTAGAGAATACATTTATTTCATAATGGATAATATTTTGCATTCTCTATATTGATCTATTATTTCATTATCTTTGATTGACCTCAATACTTGGAACAAATATTTGGTTTATTGTGTTTTCATAAATATTTCTTTAGCCTATATTTGATAAAAGTCTACTTTATTTATTTATGTTATCTTATGCTCTTATCCTTGCTTATTAAAGAGTCTATAAATTATTTTGCTCATTCAAAATGTATGCCCTTAATTGGATACTCTAAGCTTAAGCAAGTATCTTTAGTGTTAGTGACTTAAGGTTTAATGAGCACATATATCTTGTTAATGTTTTACCTCAATAATCTTAATTGGTTATATAGCTTTCTTATTTAGGATATATTGTTAAGCTATATAATTATTGGTTCACTTTCACCCATCAAGCTATCTTCTTATATTTCAATCTATATATGATATGCTAGTTTACAAAAACAAGATTTGTGAATTACCTTGATATGATTTGTATTCTATCTTAGATACATATGTTTGTTCTCTAAAATTAGTTTGAAAAATTATTGATTTAATCTTATTTTTCATTGAGGTTTGTGATTCATTCCTTAATATTCTTTCATACTAGTCATTAGCAAACATTTCTTAAATTTTTCTCATTGTTGACTCACGATTTCATAAGATTTATCATTACATATCCTTTTGACCAAATTTGTAATTATTTGAATGAGATTGACTCTTTCCCATATTTTTTATTGATTTGTGATATTTTATTATAAATATGAATTTGGGATTTTCTATTGATGAGATTAATTGGATCATATTTATTCATTTGTTTTCTTTATGAATGATCCTAATGATTGAGTAGTCCTAAACTATCTAACTTTGTGATTAGCAAGTTAATTTATTACTCTACTTTGACTACTCATTGATTACCACATATGAGCCTTTTCTATTTAAACTTTATTGGTTTGTCATTCAGTATTAACAAGGTTTGAATATTACCTATTGATGGGTACATATGTGATAAAACATATTTGGTCCATGCAAAGTAATGAATTGGTTGATTCTTTCTTAATTAGATCATCATGGACATGATATGTTATTTGAGTTTTAATTTTTCTTTTGAGCTATATTGTGATCATCATCATGATTGTTTTAATTGACTTTATTCCTTTTCATGATGACAATTTTCTCAAAAGGTAACATACATCGATCTATCATATCTAAATATGAGATCTTTCTATATAGGTTAATGTATGTCATCTATTGATTATATATGGTTAATTGGAATATTATTTTATTTGTTCATCTTTAGTTTCTATTGATTGGATATCTTTTCTTGTCCAAATATGATAGCTTTTGTTTTTATGACAATTCTTTAACCTTATACGCATTGAGCAAGGGAAAAAATCTATAGTCGATTTACCCCTAGATCTTGTAGTTGTCTATCTTATGTTATAAGTGCTTTAGAACTAGATAACATATTTTGAGGGAGAGCAAATTAATTGGTTCAATTCATTAATACCCTTTAATATGTCGTATACCTAGTTCATCATGGACCCATATTTTCTTCAATTTTATATCTTATTGATTGTGGTCAAGATATTTTTATTTTGTGAAGGGTTTTATGAGGGTTTATGTGATTGTCTTTATTATCTTGACTCTCTCCCTCCCTCTCTCTCTTATATGGATTTAAATAGTTCATCTTATCAATAATTAACTTGTTATTTTATCTTGATGACTATTAAGCTTGTATTGATTTGGCTTTCCTTGTATGCTTAATTACTTTTTGCTTTCCTTATTGAGTACTTACCCAAAATTCATGATTTATATCATATTGGTAGTACCTTGAGGGGGAGCATTCAAGTCGACTGAACTTCTCCTTCTTAAGTATTTTTCTTCTTTACCTTCATGTTTATCTAAAGGGTATTCATATAGCATAATAAGGTAACTGGGTTCAAATGCATGAACTTGGGTAAGCAAATAGATTTTGCAAATAATAAGATTTTTTTTATATCAATTTCTCTATTTCATTGATCATTCTTTTATTTTGTTCCACTATTTATTTACGGACATTACGACTATCAATGTATTCTTTGATCAATGTTTTAATTTTGTATATTTCAATATCTCAATTGTTATCTATCTTCATTGATATCTATTTAGTTTGCAATTATCTAATCATCATGGCTTTTGATTGAAATCTTTTATTTCAAAGTTCTCTTCCAAAACTTGATTATTAATTCATCTCATATTATGTTTTGTGATTCTTTCTTGGATTTCTAGTTGGTAAACTGCTTATTGATGGTTTTCAAACTCTTTCAGTTTTACCAACTATATTATGTTTTAACAAGCTATCTTCAATTTGGTACTCTACATTTGGTATGTAGTTTCTATAATTGTCTTGACACTCTTCTCCCATTGCTTCCATTACTATGTCATGATCATGATTGTCTATGCCTACTTATGCTCTGATTTATTTGCTTAACGTTGACTTCATTTTATCTTTTAAGTACGGGAGAGCTTAATTTTGATCATGTCAAAGAGGGAGAAATAAATTTAAGTATGTAATAATATGTTTGTAAAAAGGGTAGAAGTAATTTAAGTAACATGCTATTAGTGATATAATCTTATTTCTGCTTATACATTAGTGATACATGTATCTATTATGTCCATACTAAACTTAACTGATTTGCCAGAATCAATAAGGGGAGATTGTTGGCACAATGATTGTATCAGATTTTTTTGAATATGATAAATCGATTAAGTTTAGCATTATATTATCACTAATCTTTATGCAATCACTATAGCATCCCAACTTATACTTATATCTTTCAGTGATATATGCTTATTATTTCACATATTAGTGATATTAACTTTTGCTACGTTTATCTTAAACTTAACCGAGTTGCCATAATCAAAAATGGGGAGTTTGTTAGCCTAATGATCTAACTATGTTTTTTTAGTACAGTTATTCAATTATGTTTAACATTATGACATCACTAATATTCATGCTATCACTATAGTATTTATACTTAAACTTATCATAGTTATATTGTGCATTAAATTTATCATACTTGCATTTATGTATATTGCTTTGTTCGTCTAACATTTATTTGTAGAAAAGCAATAAACAAGATCAACATAGACATATGCACTGAAGAGATCATGATGGGCCAAAGACGACAGTATCCCATAAGATTTCTCTGAATCATCCGACGACATCTCCGGAGCCATAACATCTCCGGAGCCATGACAACGAGGGAATAAGCCATCATCTAACAAGTAAAGAAGCCAAGACGTGCCATCATCATTTCAAGACTCTGAAGAAGCATGCTCCTACCTAAGTATATCTGGAGTCTGTAATGAGTCTTAGGAATTATTGTAAACACAAAAAATGGATGGCAAAATCGAAAGCTATGATAAATAACAACCTTGGATCACGTTTGGACAGTCATTCAAAAGATCAATCGGATCTTCGCGAATGACTGACGGAAGATTCGAATGGACCACAGAAAACCTTCTATGAGCCATCGGTTCATCCGACGAAAGTCCACAGAATCTGACGGATAATCCGAATTGTTACCGTTTGGAATCTAACGGTCGAATCATGTCCAATCAGTGAGCCCAACGGCTCTTTTTATAGTCGTTGCACCATACAGTCGTAAGATCCGACAGACTTCTGCGGAATTCAGACTGATCTTCCGTCAGTCGACTGAAAGTTGCATTATATGCACTTTCTATTCCTTTGGTTATAAATGGTCTTGAATAACATGTAGTCTATAAATTATTTTCTAATATACCAAAGCCTATCCATAACCAACTCTACCAAAGCTTTCACTCGCCTATCCACAAATTATGTTGGAGTATTCTTGAGTTGTAAAAGTCCGATCTTCATCTTGTTGTAATAAGATCCAAACCGTCTTGTAAAGAGGTTGCAGTTGGGGAGTCTTCAGATCAAAGCCCTCGTGACATTGGAGAGTCTTCGGATCAAAGCTCTTGTAATGAAGTCGGAGAGGCCTTCAGATAAAAGCTCTCGTGTAAGAAGTTGGTAAGCCTTCGGATAAAAACTCATGTTGTACTATTTGCGATAATAGTGGATTAAAGCCGGAGAGAGTTCCTGGACTAGAGTGCCCCTTGGGAGGATACCAAGAAACATTGGGTGTCGGTATTTTTATTGCTTCTCCTCTTGCACTCTCAATCTTTAAATTGTCAATTAGCAATCGTTTAGTGCTTAATTAATAAGCTTGAACCTATTCACCCCCCCCCCTCCTCTAGCGTGTTTTCACATAGCCATAGGATGTATCTCAGCGCGATATGATACCTCTTGTCCTTGTTCGGTGTAGGGGCGTCGCATTGCCTCGATGATAGGGTATATGCCAATGATTCTTGGCTCGGTCTTACTTGTTTGGATTTTAGTTTCTTTTACTCGTGCTTTCTTGTGGTACTTGCTATTTGGGGGCTAACACCACTAGTTTTGTTTGGCCAGATCTAGCACCAAAGCCAAAGAATTCGACGTATCTTCTCCCGACTGATGGCGTGTACTAGGAGGATGGCCGCCGAGGGATATGAGTATTCAGACTAAAGATGACTATGATCATGTAAATTTGACATAGTGCTAGCTCTTTATTTTGTATAGCTAGCTTCATATGATCATTTTGATAGAGCATCGGAGACGCCTTACTGCTTTATTTTATATGCTCTTTACTTACTGGTTCTTGATTAGCTGATTGAGCCATATATATTCTATGAGACCATAGGAGACTTGATTGTAGTATGCAGCACCCCCTTGTCTAGTGATAGCCGTGGTCGTCATACGACGTTTACATACCTTGTACGGTATAGCTGCTCATGTGCGTCCTCGTATTCCGGTACTGGGACGTGACATCTTTTGTAGTTTAAGTTGCATATGCATGCATGCCATAAACAAGTTGTGGACAAGGTTTAGTTCCTCGAACGATTGTCGGGGCATCGGGATCGTGTCGGCTTAGGGGAACAATGATGGTGCTGACGTACTAGCATCAAAATTACGGAACCTTTAGTGACGCCAGTTTTCTGCGGTGTTACAAAAAATCAATCACATTAGTGTTGGAATAGACGATTCACAAAAAACTCATTTCGTTTGGAGATACGACAGACTTAGTTTCTAGGTTGAAAACTAGGTTTTCGATAAAAAATTACTAGACGAAAACAACTTCTATGGAATATTACTATATCAAACAGAATCCAAAATTTCTTAAATTTTAGTGTGTTATAGGTTTTCGTGTTAGCTTTTCGCAAAACTAAACGGATCGTGATCCGAAGTTCTGAATCTTCTAAAATCTCTAAATTATTAAGATGCGTCTGTGATTCGAACAATTGACACTAAAATTAATCTTCAGAATTAATGAGTTTTAATTTTGCTAATTAAGTTATAGATTTAGAAAGGTTACCTCGAGAGATTCCAAAAAAAAAAACTGGAAGTGATTTGGACATCAGAGCTGGGAGGTATGGTCCTGCGAAGTCGGGATAGATGTTGAAAAATGAGACTGTTTATGGGACAAATTTTGGGATTGTTTTGGATGAAAAAGATGGGATTATTGGTTGTTTGAAAGGCAAAAGGAAGTAGAAGGGGTGATTAGGTTTACATATATATAAGAAAATCGGTTTCTATTAGAATCTGGACAAGTGAAGGAAGTTTTAAGTTTGTGTAGGTGCATAATAGACTTTTCGAATACAATAAGTACTTATAAGCCTAAGTATCATTAAGTGGAAAAGTAATTACTTATGAATTTGGAGTCAAATCACTTATAAGTGCAAAAACGAACGCATTTATTGGGACTAAACTTACTTATAATTGAGACCCCACACAAGAATAAGTAAAACTCACTTAATAAGTGGAGGAAAAAAACACCCCCTTCATGCCTCACCACACATGTTGTTGGCTTCAATGGCCACTCCACTTGTATATGCTCACTTCAACTAATTATTGGTAGCTCTCATAATTAGAAGTGAATGATGCGTGCTTAGGAGAGCTAGCTTTCTGTTATGTGAATTAATATATATTACTCAAGTGAGAAGCTTCTTCTTTTATGGCTAGGGCCGGTCCTGGGTAAGTCGAACAAGCCATCAGATTTGGGCAACCTTTCTGGTTAGGACAACCCTCCAAGACCCTAAGTTTTTACCTCTCCTCCAATAGAGCCTCTGCGGTGCACCCCAACTCCTCTATTTTAGTTGAACTAGCAATCCACCAGGTCCATGTTTTGAATTCCCATTAAAAATGTCTCGAGTAGCTCAAGGAGAAGAACTCGGAATACGAGATCCACGACATTGTTACAATCGTAGACTTCGATGTCTCTGTCAACCGGAGACTTCGACGTCGCTTAATGGATACTGAGGACGGTCATGACCCTCCCATATTTTTTCTTAGGGTCTACTTAGCAATTGTAGGGGTAGCGGTTATGAGGTGTTTTAGAGTACCGGTTATGAGTGGTTATGAGGGGTCCGATTTTAGGTGGTTTTAAGTAGCGACTTTTAAACCAGTCTAATCCATGCTTAGTAATTAATTAACGAGCGGTTCTGAAAATTAATAAAATGATCTATATATCCATACATAAACAAATCGGCCTATATGTCCATACATAAACAAAATGGTTCCGAGTACGGTAACTGCCACCCAGTCTACGCCTCGATCAAGATGTAGAAATCCATATTTGATCGAAATAATAGAAATACATGAAATAATAAAAAGACATGTTTGAAAGTAAGAGAAAGATTTTAAAGAATAAAAAAATTACTGGAAAAAGTAGCCATAGTTTGAAAGAAGTAGAAGAGAAACACATATGAGAAAGAAAAAATAGGATATGATCAAGGGTGGACCCATGTGAGGGGCTGGGGCGGGCTCCAGCCCACCCAAAAAAAATTTTGATTTTTTTCTCATATATTTTTTTGTAAATTTTTGTGATTCAAGCTATATCTAGCCCACCATAATCCACTATAGCCCACCACAGCTCATATTCCTTGTTCCGCCCTTGGATATGATATTAGTTATAATTATATATTATCACTGAGGATATAAATAAAATAAAATAATAAAATCTCTCAAAATCCATCGCTTTGGGGTGCTTATAAAACCATCCAAAATTATATTACATTGGTTTTGGAGAGTTTTTGAGCCGACCAAAACCAGTGCGTCAAAAAAATTAACAAGCAGGGGGTTTTCATAAACGGTCGGCTCAAAAATACCCCAAAACCGATGTAAACACCGTTACCAAGAGGATCCTAATAAATATTTTAATTTTAAATATTAATCCTTCTAAAATATAATTTGGTCCTCAAAAAATGTAATTTACTCTAAAATATAGCTTAGTCCAATGCGCATAGAGAGGGCCGGGAGAAGAAAACATGCATGCGAGACCTCCAATGCGCATGCACTGTATTGAATACGTCATCCTTGCGACGATATTCATTTTTGATGAACCAACATTAGAAAACGAATTGGTGATACTTTTATTTTTAATGTTAATATCATAGGAACCATGTTGACACTTCCCTTCCTTTCTATGGCTTAATTGCCTTTCCTTTATATAAAGAGGTACATGCATGAAGACTTTTTTGAACTCAAAAGTACATATGATTCACTCTTGGCCCCCCTTGGGTTTTGGTTTTCCTTTTGATATATGTTTTTCTTGATAAATGAATTACATTTGTAAATCATAATTTTGGATAATGAGTTTTGTAGATCTCGATTTACTTTTTTTCCTTACAAATTTATACTCCACAGATAAACTTTTTTGCTAAAAAAACAAAGAATTGGAGAATGGGCTCTTCAGATTCAATAGGCGGTATTTTGTTTCTTTTTTTTCATTTTTTACATAATTATGCTCTTCCATAAATTTTTGGTTTACGAGGAATGTTTCCTTTCTCCTTCCATCCATTCTCTTCCAGGCTAACTCTCATTCTTTCAGGCTATTATCAATTTAGGACATGTTTGGATTGTCAAAACTGCAATAAATGTGCAATGAAATTATCAATCTATTATTTGTCCCCAAGTGTAGGAAGTTTTCATGTTTAGGTAGCCATCCTAACTCCATTGAAAATGACCATATTCTGACAGAAAAGAGTTCACGTCCCCCTCATTTTTCATTTCGAGTTGAAGCAAAAAGGGAGAGGAGCTCGGAGCTCGGTGGCGGATTTGGCCACTCGAAATTCCCGCGATCGCATATATGAATTTTTCTAACCGAAGTCTTCTCTTCTATCGTCACTTCTTCCTTCCGCCATTTCCAACCTAAAGTGAGATTTTCCTAATTTTTGCCTATTTTCTTACAAATTTGTCAAAATATGCAGTTTTCTCATGATTTCTCAAAAATCTTAACATTATTTCATTGCCATTGGTGTTATTTTAGGTTTATAAGTAGTAGAGATCTTAAAAATATTTAGAAATTTCTTCTTGGAAATCTTTCTAAATAGGTCTGCAAAATGTTCGGGTTTATAATAGTAGATCTTCATTTATTTCCTTGTCCTTGTGATGTTGGCTCATTGGTCATAGTCACACCTGATTTTGATAATCAATATAAACTTTGGTCGATCCACAAGTAATACATTACAGGTACAAGAATAGAATGTCTACTTCCAACAAGCTACTACTCGTCGTCTTTGTCGTACAAAAACTACAGATGCAGATCAAAGAATTGTTTTCTATTTTATTCTGTATTTTTCCTTTTTATTGAGTCTAGAAAAATATAAGGTTGATCGGATTGGCAACTATCTTTCTATACTTTCACAGATGAAGGAAAATCCACAAATAGACCCCCACTATTTGATGAAACAAACTATACATATTAGAAAACATGAATGAGTTTCTTTTTAAAATCATCTGACTTCGATCTTTGGTCGATAGTTATAGACGGCTACAAAAAGCCACCAAGAATAGTGATTGATGGTAATGTTGTGGACAAACCACATGATAGATATACGGGTTCAGATAAGACACAAGCCAGTCTTGACGTAAGAGCGATCAATGCACTATTTTGTGCTATTAATAAGACTGAGTTCAATAAAGTATCTACATGTACCACTTCGTACGAGATCTGGAAACTTTTTGAGGTTACTCATGAAGGAACTTCACAAGTAAAAGAATCAATGATCAGCAGACTAACACAAGAGTATGAGGATTCCAAGATGAAGCCAAATGAGTCAATCACACAAATGTTTAGATGTTTCCTAGATATAAATAATCATCTATCTTATCATGGTAAAGATCATAGTAACCATGAAAAGATTAGAAAGGTGCTCAGGGGACTAACCAAGAATTGGAACTCGAAGGCAACATCAATCATTAAAGGAAACAATCTCACCACAATGTCAATAGAGACGATGATGGGTAAACTCATGACTCATGAGCTTGACCTACAAAACTTTGAAGAGGCTACCCCAAAAGAAAAATATATCACCTTCAAAGTACAAGCTAAGAGATTCTCCAGTGAAGATACTGATGATGAAGAGTCAGATGGTAATGAACAAGCCCTGCTGGTCAAAAACTTTAGGAAGTTCTTGAGGTTTGAGAAATCAAACCGAAAGAAGAAAGACGTCCAAGAAAGAAATAAAGAAGAAACGATATGTTATGGATGCAAAAAAGATCGGGTACATAAAGAAGGGCTGCCCAATAGCCAAGAAGAGCAGTCGATATAAACGATCAAGCCGAGAGTCAACAACTAGTAGTAAGTATGAAAATAGAAGTATCTGGTATGAAAGTGAGGCCAGTGAATCAAAAAAGGAAGAAAGACACAATAGTTCTGCTAATGGCATTTGATCAGGTATCAGATAACCCTCTATACGATAATTTTACCTTTGACGAACTCTTTGATGCTTTTAGCAGTTTACTTGACGAACACAAAGGTGTATTAGACACGTATAAGCAATCTCGAAAAGAGATAAAAGCATACACAGTCGAAGTGGCTAGATTGTCTAATTTGTTACAAAAAATAAAAGAGATATCTATCTCAGGCAACATGGAAGAATTGGCTAATATTAAGCTAAGTCTTCATGAAGTCCAATGCACGGTTGATCAGAGAGAGAGAAGGACTATGCAAAAGTGCTTCTTCTATATGATTCTGAGAAGATATTAAGAATAGGCACTGAACAAAAGCTGAAAGATATGACTGAGAAATATGTAGCAGCTTGTTCAATCTCTAAAAAGTTAGAGATAAAATTAGGCAAACAGGTTGTTCCTGTTACAACGCCTAAGATCTGTCCTACCACCCAGTATATATTAAATAGGACACGATCAAAAAAAGCACGCAAGCCACATGTTCCATACAATCATGCTTTCACTTACAAGTATCCATGGAAGACACAAAAGACCCATATTTGCACAAAACCAAAGGACACTCACTTTAGAATTATTTGCACATACTGTAGTCAACACGAACATATATCACAGTATTGTAGAATTAGAAAGCTAGTAGACATGAATAAATATACCTGGATACCCAAAGCTAACAATGTTGGACCCTCAATAAAATAGGTGCCAAAGGTCACATATACTCGTCATGTAGGTGGGCCAACCCTCTCATGCTAGAAGCAAATGGATCCTTGATAGCGGATGTTTGCGGCACATGACAGGTAACGCATCTTCATTCGTGACACTATCGATGAAAAAAGAAGGATACATTTTCTTCGAGAATAATCTGAGAGGTAATATAATAGGTAATAGTATTGTTGGTATATCCCCCTATCCGGTAATAAAAGATGCTTGTCTGGTAACAGAACTAGAACATAACCTATTACGTATTAGTCATCTTGCCGACAATGGTTATGGCATTAATTTTGTTAAAGACAAATGTTCTATATATGATATGTCTACTGGTAATCCAGTTTATGAAGGAATCAGGGAAGACAATATTTATGTGTTCATTTTAGAAAGTACTGACAGTGCAGGTAAGTGCCTAGTAGTCAACCAAGATGAAAGTTGGCTATGGCATATGAGACTAGGACATGCAAACATGGATACCATTTCAAGACTATCAACAAAAAAATTGGTAAAAGGACTACCAGAAATATCATTTAAGAGAGACATGGTATGTGTTGACTGTGAGAAAAACAAAGCAACTAGATCTTCTTTTAAACCCATCAATACTCGATGATGAAGACGTACGAAAAATACCCAAGGTAACTAAAGATGCTACTGTTGATAAAGACTATCTGGAGAGTCTACCAAAGAAGATGAAATTCATGTCAGACCATCCAGAGACTCTTGTCATAGGTGATGTATCAAAAGGAGTAGGTACACGTTCAACAAATAGAGATATAGTTGCAAATGTTGCATTCATTTCTCAAGTATAACCTAAATCAGTAGCAGATGCATTTCTAGATGAACTTTGGATTTATGCCATGCACGAGGAACTTAACCAGTTTGAGAGAAACCAAGTTTGGGAACTTGTTCCTAAACCTATTGGTCATGGGTGTTTCGAAAAAAACTTAGTAAGGATGGACAAGTTCTACGCAACAAAGCTTGTCTAGTGGCTCAAGGTTATAATCAAGAAGAAGGAATTGATTATGACGAGACTTATACTCCTGTTGCTAGATTAGAATCCATTCGCATGCTTTGTGCATTTACATGTTTTCACGATTTTAAACTTTTTCAAATGGACGTAAAAAGTGCATTTTTAAAATGGTTTTATAAAAGAAGAAAGTTTTGTAAAACAACCCACTAGTTTTGAAGATTTTAAATTTTTCGATCACGTTTTCAAGTTGCATAAAGCACTCTATGGACTCAAACAAGCCCCTCGAGCTTGGTATGATCGTCTAAGTTCCTTCCCACTTGAAAATGACTTTTCAAAAGGAAGAGTTGATACAACTCTATTTATCAAGTCTTCAAATGATAACATTCTGTTAGTACAAATTTATGTAGATGATAACATATTCAGTTCTATTAATGAACAATTATGTCAATAATTTGCTAAGTGTAAACATAGTGAGTTTGAAATGAGTATAATGGAAGAGCTGAACTACTTCCTCGGACTACAAATCAAACAAAACACTCAAGGAACCTTCATCAATCAAGCCAAGTACACGAAGGATTTGCTGAAAAAGTTTGACTTCGATAACGCATAGCCTATCGGGACTCCCGTAGCTACATCAACCAAACTTGATATTGATAAAAGTGGCAAACCAGTCAACCAGCGTATGTAACGAGGTATGATTGGTAGTTCATTATATTTAACTGCTAGTCGACCTGATATCATGTTCAATATTTGCATATGTGCTATATATCAAGCTAACCCTAAGGAATTATACTTATGCGCAATTAAGCGTATCTTTTGATACCTTAAGGTACTTCTACTATCGACTTATGTTATCCCAAACTGACATTATTTGACCTAATTGGGTATTCTGATGCTGATTTTGCTGAATGCAAAGTAGACCATAAAAGTACCAATAGTACGTGTTATTTCTTAGGTAAATCTCTAGTATCTTGGTTTAATTTTGTTGCATTATCAACGATTGAAGTCGAGTACATCGTTGCAGGCCGTTGTTATGCACAAATTTTATAGATAAAGCAAACTTTAGAAGATTACAACCTGCACTACACAAGGATTCTCATTTATTGTGATAACACTAGCACAATCAATTTGACTAAGAACCATGTATGTCACTCACACACTAAACACATTAAAATATGTCATCACTTCTTACGTGATCACCAATAATACAGGGATATTTGTTTAGAATTCCTTGACACATATCATTATTTAGCAGATATTTTCATAAAACCATTAGCTGAAGACTGATTCAACTTTATTCGTTGCAAGTTAGGTACTCTTGAATTTTTGAAAACATAATTCTTTATGTTTAGGAAATTATTTATACTATATTCAAATAATTTATTTTAAGTCAGAATTATTTTACGTACAAGCCGAAAGGGCCCTTCTGTCATAGAGGTGTAAATAGCCTGAAGCGACACGATGTACTAGTATTCGGACTACGCTAGCTGGGATTCGGCCCCTACAACTTGTAGTGCCCTGTCCCTAAATCGTGCCCCATTTTCGTCTACGGGGTACGCGAGAAAGGAACATTATCGCTACCGATTCAGTCGAAACCGATAGATCAGAATTGAGTGAATCGGTCGAACATGAAAGATTGAATTAAGATCATTTTCTCGTTATAGAAAGGCTTCTTCGGAATCAAGTTCCATATTCAGCGGGTTACGCCTCGAGGATAGACTCTGCGGCTAAGTTGGGAGAGACCTCTCGTTGCTCTGCTTTTTCATGCCGCACTTGCTCTTTGGCTTTGGTTTTCGTGAATACATTTTTGTAAATATTTTCGATGGTTTTAATAGCTTGCATTTTCGAACTTTGCATTCGTATCAAACTTCTTGAATGGAACAGTATTCTAATTAGTTGCTTATGCGATTTCAGGTGACGCATAGGCGCCGTCCAGCGCAGCCAACCAGTCTCTCGCCTTGATTAAAATCATGGTGAGTGGCTGACCCTTCTTCTCCCTTGACCCTTTTACATATTAAATCCATCAATAGCATCGTAGCGAATGAAATGTTAGATGCAAAGGCACGGATATATCTGCTTATTTTATAAAATTGCTATAAGCTTGCTATGCGATTCATGATATAGAACTGTGTTAAACAAAAGATAGACTCATTGATTAAATAATACCACAATAAGGCAGGACACGATGAAAATGGTTGTCTTAATATGGACCATGCTTGAATAACTAAATTAGTCTAGCACGGTCATGGACAACTTGTGCACAAGGTAAAAGTTTTCTCAAACAGCACCCCGGTGCCACGGGACCGATTCGGCATGGGGGAAACACGGTATAGCGGTGCTGGATAATAGCATGGGTTATGTGAAAACTTTCAGTGGGGCTTGCAACTTGCGTTGAAAGGGTCCCGTCTAACAAAGCTATCAGTCCATGATGGCTCGTGGTGTCAGTGACCATGCACATATTAAATTGCACACGATATGCTAGTAAATAATAACAATTGACATGGAAGAATATGGTAAGTCTCACATTGCACGGCACGCTCTGCCGTAGGTAAGTTCTAGCGTAATTTATATTTTTGCCTATCATATGCGTGTCTGAAATTTATTAGGATAGCTAGAAAGATCACAAATTAAGTCATATAATTTCTTCAACCAAATGAGAGCGTGGAACATAATTTGCTATGCACCAGTACAAGTATAATATACTGATCCTCGCTCTCCACATGTACCCCGAACCAAAAAGGGCGTGCCACTTAACTCAAGGCGACGCAAGTACTTTTGAAGTCTCGCCCGTGTATTGAAGGCTTGTTTTGATCCTTTTGAAGACTCAACATTCAATCCAGAAGAAAAATATCCTGGCTACCCACGATAGCAGGTATTTTGAATATTTTGCTTGCAAATGGAGATGTAATGTATGGAACGACTATCTCATCAGCGTTCATTTTGTAATCGAGTCATATTATAAGCCCGCACGATAATGATTGTAATGGAGTCATGTAAATGATGTTTTATTATCAATAAAAAAGAAAAGTTCCTTTCATTTCAAATGTGTTGCTCAATTTCTCTGCGTACTCTATTTGATGTTGTGTTTCGGATAACCTTATGACTATGCCTTGTGCAATCGCAACTTAGGTTCGCATGACATCACGCCCAGGGGACGATTTTTTATTCTATAAAATCGGGGCATGACATAATGGTATCAGAGCACAGCTTTACATCCTTTGGCTTCTCGTCTAGAGTCTCTAACTTTTAACCTCGTATCGATGAGATAAGTTGTTCCATAAAGTGAGTTCGTAATATTTTGAGACTAATGTGTGTTGTCTGTGTATTTTAGAAGTGGCGAAACCTACGGCCGACCACGAACAAAGTGCTTCGAGTGTCTCAAGCAGCTCACGGGCCGGACCTTCTCACGATGCCATCGAGAGGATGCTGCGCATGATGGAGGCGCAGCAGAAACAGTCTAAAAATTGACACCGACAAGAGGAGGCACGACAGACCCAATTCGAACCCCGCTTCGACGCACAATCTAAGATGTAATAAAAGCAACTTGATACTCTGCAACATATTATCCAGATGATTGTGGCCAATGGAAACTCTGCAACCGCGCCTGCTGTCACTGAACCTACGGTCCGACCCATAGAAGTCGACCCAGAGGAACCCGTCCGTCAACCTGCAACACCGAAAAGTTACAACTTTGAAGTGTCAGAGTTCAAGAAAGCGTGTCGTACTTCTTTCAGCGATACCGTAGGCACTTCTATGGTAATCGACCGGTTGGAAGAGCTGGAAGATCACTTCAAGCTCCTCGACATTAAAGAATCCAAGCGAGTCACATGCGCACAACTTCAACTACGTTTGAACGCGCACAACTGGTGGGCCGTGCACAAACGAGCGATCCGACGCGATAACAACCCAGTATCGATCTCTTAGGCCACGTTCCACAAAGCTTTCAAAGTCTAGTACTTTTCTTCAGCTGTTCGTCAGGACAAAGAGAATGAACTCATGCAGTTGAGGCAGGGAAACAGAATGGTGCAACAGTACATGGCATAATTCAATAAATTGTCTAAATTTGCTGGTGCATTTCTACCTACAGAGGAGTGTCGCAAGGGACGATTCGAAGTGGGTCTGCGGCCCTCTGTCGCTGCTTATATAGCGGTATCGGAATTCAAGACCACGGGCGATGCTCTAAATCATGCTCTCTACCTTGAGAGCCAGTACCCTCCCGTCGCTGCCGACGTTGTGCACCATTCCAACCACAAACGTCTTAGATATACGGAAGGCAACAATAACAATGCAAAGCATCCAAACAATGGCGGCTACAAAGGACAGAACCTATTACCTCGTTGCACCAAGTGCAACCACCTCGGACACCATGCCCACAACTGCTCTGTCTTCGACGAGGGATACTTCTTTTACGGAAAAAAGGGCCACCAATCTCGAGACTGCATGGCCCGAAGACAGAATCAGAATGCCCTGGCATAGCAAAACCGTCAAAAAAATTGAGGACAGGCTCTCCGACCTCCTCAAGCCGTGCAACCCAATGGCCAAGACCGCCGTCCTAATACCTAGGGACAAGTCTATGCCATGACGTGGGATAAAGCATTCACATCGGATACAGTCGTGACAGGTATACTACCTTTCAATAACAAATCTATTTGTGTACTGTTTGATTCAGGTGCTACACATAGTTTCATATCGGCAGACTTTGCCGCCGAGCACAAAATTCTCGTGACACCGTTAGGCTTTAATCTTAGTGTTAACATATCGTCGGACATGTCACTACTTGCAAACTTAGCCTACAGAGACGGAATCATATGTATATGAGGTAAAAGATTTATCTTGAAGTGATAGTTCTAGACATTAAAGACTACGACATCATTTTGGAAATGGATTGGCTCAGCCCTTACAACGTCACCATTGACTACGCAGGAAAGAAGGTCACCTTCCGCATATCTAGAATGACCGAATTCTGCTACTCGTGTGGTGAAGCATCGCCCACCTACATGATAATCTCGACAAAATCTACTCGAAGGATGCTACATTCCGGATGCGAAGGCTATTTATCATCCGTTCGAGACATGCGGTAGGATGGTACAAACGCGAGTCAGATCGACTATGTGGCAGAATTCCCAGACGTGTTTTTAGACGAGCTGCCTGACGTACCACCTGATAGAGAGATTGAGTTCAGCAATGACACATTCTCCGATACTCGACCTATTTCCAAGGCTCCGTATAGAATGGCCCCTACAGAGCTGAAGGAGATTAAGGTCCAGTTGCAAGAGTTGCTCAACAAGGGATTCATTCGGCCTAGCGTTTCGCCATGGGGAGCGCCCGTGTTGTTCATGAATAAAAAGGATGGGTCAATGCGTCTGTGCGTCGACTATCACGAGCTGAACAAAGCCTCTGTCCGGAACAAGTATCCATTGTCCCGTATAGACGACTTATTCGATCAGTTACAAGGTGCCTCAGTATTTTTGAAGATTGATTTTCGCTCAGGCTATCATCAACTCAAGATCAAACCAGACGACATGCCAAAGTCAGCCTTCCGTACTCGATATGGCCATTATGAGTTCCTGGTTATGTCATTCGGGTTAAAGAATGCCCCCGCTGCCTTCATGGATCTGATGAATCGGGTATTTCGACCCTTCCTTGATAAATTTGTAGTAGTCTTTATCGACGATATTCTCGTCTACTCGAAGAAAAGGGCACAACATGTGGAACATCTGCGGACCGTGCTCCAGAGTCTTCGAGAGAATCAGTTGTTTGTGAAGCAGAGCAAGTACGAATTTTGGTTGAGCATCGTATCCTTTCTTGGACATATTATTTCATCCGAAGGTATTGCAGTCGACCCGAAGAAAGTTGAAGCCGTTACTAATTAGAGACGGCCTACGTCGGATAGTGAGATTTAAAGTTTCCTTGGTTTGATAGGATACTACAGATGCTTCTTGAAAGATTTTACGAAGATTGCATCACTATTGACTCACCTCACTCAAAAGGGAGTCGCGTATGAGTGGTCGGACGACTGTGAAGCTTCCTTCCAGGAGCTGAAGCAACCGTTCATTTCAGCCCCTATACTCGCACTTCTGGACGGGGTAGAGGGTTTTCAAATATTCAACGATACTTCAGGCTAGGGCTTAGTATGTGTGCTCATGCAGCGAGACAAGGTGATCTCCTTCGCCTCCAAACAATTAAAGCTGTATGAGAAGAACTATCCTATGCACGACTTGGAGTTAGCGGCGTTATGTTTGCATTGAAATTATGGTGTCACTATCTTTATGGCATGGCATGCACGATCTATACCGATCATAAGAGCCTCAAGTATCTCTTCACTCAGAAGGAGCTGAACTTACAACAGAGACGTTGGCTAGAACTGATCAAAGACTATGACTTGACGATCGATTACACGCCGGACAAGGAAAATGTTGTGGCAGACGCTATGAGTCAGAAATATCTTGCCTCGCTATGCATCAACAGCAGACTACTACGGAACCTAGAAGAGATGGACATCGATCTCCGAGTTTGATTCAGAGATGTGCAGTTGGAGCAATTACAGTTAGAGTCGAGCTTGCGGGAAAAGATGAAGACCGCTCAGAAGGATGATTCGTACCTGAAGAAGATGCGAGAGCTGATTTCGACAGGAAAGGCGATCGACTTTGCAGAAGATGACACTGACGTGCTACGATTGAAAGGCCGACTATACGTTCTAGATGACTCAGAACTTAGAAAGAAGATAATGACGGAGGTACACTATGCAAAATACCTTGCATCCAGGCAACACTAAGATGTACAAGGACCTCCATACGACCTTTTGGTAGAACGGAATGAAGAGAGATGTGGCGTTCTTCGTTTCGTAATACATAGCCTGTCAGTAGGTGAAAGCTGAGCATCAGAGACCGGACGGGGAGATACAGAACCTAGCGATTCTAGAATGGAAGCGGCAGTATGTGTGCATGGATTTTATTTCTGTTCTGCCGAAGACACCACGGGAAAATTATGCCATCTGGGTCATCGTCGATCAACTAACCAAGTCAGCGCATTTCATTGTCATTAAAGTTACTTGAAGCGTCGATCGCCTAGCTCAGATTTATCTTGACGAAATAGTGTGGCTGTACGGCGTGCTAGTACCCATCATTTCTGATCAGGATGGACGGTTTCTATCGCATTTTTGGATTAGCCTTCAGTCGGCTCTGGGTACTAAGTTGAACTTTAGCTCGGCTTACCATCCCCAGACCGACAGCCAAACAAAATGCGTGAATCAGATTCTCGAAGACATGCTACAGCTTTGCGCGATTGACTTCAAGTCGAGTTGGGACGTTCAACTACCTCTGGCCAAATTTTCACACAATAACAGCTATCAATCCAACATTCAGATGGCGTCGTAGGAAGCCTTGTACGGACGGAAGTACAGATCACCCATTTGCTAGGACGAAGTTCGGGAGCGGCAGATTCTTGGCCCGGAGCTGGTGGAACAGACCGTGGAGAAGTTCAAGCTCATTCGGGAAAGACTGAAGATTGTACAGAGTCGGTAGAAGAGCTACGCCGACACCCACCGAAGACCACTCAAGTTCCTAGAAGACGACCATGTTTTCTGAAGGTAACGCCCATGCGAGGAGTCACCCGATTTGGAGCATAGGGAAAGTTGAGTCCAAGATTTGTCGGTCCCTTCGAGATACTGAAGTGAGTCACCCCAGTAGCTTATCAAATTGTATTGCCGTCAGCGTTGTCAGATGTGCACGATATTTTCCACGTCTCATAACTACGAAAGTATGTACACAATTCGAGCCATGTGGTAGACTTGGGACAGCTACATCTGAAGGCAGACTTATCGTACATAGAAGAACCCGTGCAGATCTTGGAGCGCAAGGATAAATTGCTTCGAAATCGTTCGATCCCCCTCGTCCGCGTACTCTGGAGAAACCATACGGTCGAGGAATCGACATGGAAACTCGAATCAGAGATGAAGGAGAAACTATTTTCATTGTTTTCTTTGAGGTAGGTTCTATCCTTAAGTTTCGAGAACGAAACTTTTTCTTAGTTGGTTATGGTGTAGTGCTCCATCCCTACATCATGCCCCATTTTTGTCCATGGGGTGTGCGAGAAAGGAACACTGTCGCTACCGATTCAGTCGAAACCGATAGATCGGGATCGAGTGAATCGGTCGAACGGAAACGATTGAATTAAGATTATTTTTTTATTATGGAAAGGCTTCTTCGGAATCAAGTCACATATTCAACGAGTTGCGCCTCGAGGATAGACTCTATGGCTGAGTCGGGAGGGCCTCCCGTTGCTCTGCTTTTCATGCCGCACTTGCTCTTTGGCTTTGGTTTTCGTGAATACATTTTCTTGAATGTTTTCGATGGTTTTCATGGCTTGCGTTTTCGAACTTCGCATTTGTATCGATATTCTTGAATGGCACATTGTTCTAATCAATTGCTTATGCAATTTTAGGTGATCGTGTAGGCGCCATCTAGTGCAGCCAACCAGTTTCTCGCCTCAAGCAAAATCAAGGTGAGTGGCTAACCCTTCTTCCCCCTTGACCCCCTTACTTCTTAAATCCATCAATAACATCGTAGCAATAAAATATTAGATGATGTCACGACCCGCACCCGCTTTTCGGGATGCGAGTGCATACGCAAGTCCAGCCTACGTCACAGTGTCGGCGGTAGAACGTTGTCTAGCCCGCAATAACAAGTTCTCATAAAATAATTATTTTATTGCTGATTCACATTTCTAAATCAATTACAAAATTTACAAGATTTATATTTAACCAAATACAATGGCTCATAAATTCTAATACAACAAATCTAAACGATCTAACTAGTCTCTAGGTTTTGGCCTTCAAGATATCTCTAACTCCACCCGAAGGAACCCAAAGCAAGAGAGCAAGTCATCAAGAATCTGTCAACTGAAAAAATATCCAGTCAGGATTGGAACAAGTTCATAATAACACCACACTACACAATATAATATACATGCATGAAGGAAACAATAATAAGAAAAACGAACTAGATGCATGACACGAAAGAGTAAAGTTATAACATAAAAACAACATGACAATCGACTCGATGGAAAAGAAATGAATGAACAATATAGCAATAAGATCACGTGTACGGTGTGTTTTAGAATACCAACGTTCAACATGTGGTTGGGTTAGAAATCGAACAGTCAACACGTGAGGTGTATTGACTGAACAAATACTGTCGGACGGTTCCCTGACCGAATAAACTCTAGGCTACACTGGGTACCACATGTCTACTAGTCGTATTCTCCCATCCGACTATTTCACAAGTACATGTCCAACACGATAAATATTAACAAGACGATAAACGATAAGCACAATAAACTACAAGTAAGGCATGAACATGTACATATACTCTAGCGACCCTAACTCTCGTGTACAAGCAGTAATCATGATCAATCAAGAACAGTGACAACATGAAATATAAAGATGTAACAGTGAAAAGACAATATAATGATACATGCAGCACAAAATAAAGGTAATATAATGCTATAGTGAAACTTGCCTTGCTCCAAAAAAGGATGAAGTCGCGACTCAAGACGCCATAGCTCGATCTACCCCGTCACATAAATGATCATAAGTTAGATATAAAAATCCCACTCTAAAAATCCTAGAAAGTGGCTAATGGTTTATTATAACTAATTCTATTTAATTCTAGAATAAACCACATAAAATCATAATTTAATCTAATATAATTCTAAAATAAAGATTAAACACAAGTTTTTGGCCCGGTAAAGTCACGGCTTCCAATTCGGGAACCGTGGCACAGAATCGATATGCCTCATTTACTAAGTAGTCAAACGACACAAACTCTATGACTTAACTGTGCACCCTATTAGATTTCAGCGCCATAAGGGCACTAGAATCGACCGTGCCACAAAATCATACTTTGGTCAAAAGATATCGTCATTATGGCTAACCGTGACCAAATCGATGATTCAATGGCCTAAACTGAGTTCTACGAATTAATTAAAGTAATAGATGAACTGATTATTTTTTGGAAAAAAAATATATGTTGTATATCTCAGTGTTAGCTTTCCGAAACTTCTAACAGTTCGTGATTCATATTCCTAGTTCTCCCGGAATCTCGAAAACACCGAAACATGTCAAATTTTGGACAACCGACACTCCACAAATTTTCCAGAATTTTAGGTTCAAAAATTATGAAAATAAATTATATATTCAGAAACTATACCTCAATAAGCTTCCAATAAAAAAATAGCGCGTGAAAAGAACGTCGGCGTTGGCGGCAATCGCTTCGAGAAGTCGGGGGATCACCAAGATCAAAACTCCAAAATTGGCCAAGAAAATAAACTAGGGTTTTTGGATATATATATATATATATATATATATATATATATATATATATATATATATATATATATATATATATATATATATATATATCTATATATATATATATATATATATATATATATATAGGAGAGAGAGAGGCGGTTGAGCGCCAACAGGTGGGCCCCCCGGCTGACTGGATGCTGATGACTGTGTAAATAGTTATTTTAAATTCAGAAAATTATTTTAAAATTATTTTAACACCAAATAAATCCAAAAAATTGCAAAAGAAATACAGAAAAATCCTATAAAATTCTAGAAAACATTTCTAAGTATCTAGAACCTAAATAAAAATATTTTGATACAAAATATCATAGTGTGACCCCACAGTAAATTCTAAAAGCATATAAAAATAAATTCTATAGGTTTTAATTATCTAAAAAATCCCAAAAATTCTAAAAAAAACCCAAAAAAATCCTATAATATTAAAGAAAATAGTTTTAGTCATCTAGAGCACAAATAAAAATATTTGGTCCAAAAATAATCCCGAACGACCTTATAGTAAATCTTGGAAGCCTTTAAAAATACTAAACCTTCATAAATAAATATCTAAAAATATCCAAAAAATTATAATAAAATATGAAATAGATAAATAGCACTTATATAAGCTATATAAAGGCTATATGACCATAGTATGGTCATAGCTCACCTATGAGCTTAGGCATAAACCCTATGAACATAGAAATTGATCATAATCAAAATAAAATTAAAAAAATTAAAAATAAAAAAAAAATTGGTCTTACAGATGCAAAGGCACAGACACATCTGCTTATTCTATAAAAGTACTATAAGCTTGTTATGTGATTCATGATATAGAACCGTGTTAAACAAAAGATAGACACATTGATTAAATGATGCCTGTCACGACCCGCACCCTAGAGTAAGGGCACGAGACGTGGGTACGTCCAGCCTACGCCGCAGTGTCGGCAGTAGAACGCTGTCCTAGGTCACAACATCTAACAGTTTAAGGTAATAACAGTTATACTCCCCGAATGGGGGTGACATAACAGAATATATCTCAATCACATCTAAGGCAGAATACGATAAGATAGAATGATATAAAACATGCGAGACCCAAATCCACAGGAAATACAATAGAGAGAAAGCTAAGTGTCTATGATAAACTCCACTGACAACCAAAAATAATACAGATCCAAATAAACAACTCAAATCTCCAATACAATAAAATAAGATAAAGATATCTATGGAGCAACAGTCTCTACAGCTAAGGGATCCGACTGGAAGTCCGGATCGCAAGTGTCCCCTAAGGCTGTCCCATAGAAAGTATCTAAGCAGGCCTCCTCCTCGTCCTCTGTAAAATTTTCAACAGGTCCAATCAGGACGGGAACGAGCACATATCTCTCAAAACAGTTCATAACAGGTTAGGAGTATAAAGCATGCAATAGAGTAAAATATAGAAATGCTAGAAAGGAAGTACGAAAAATAGGAGATATTTTGTAACTGAAAGTAAATACATGATAAGTAAAGACTGTAAGTGGCTAAGTGATTTAGAGTATAATATGGTTATGTAAACGGCTTAGGGGCACATGAATACAACTAAGAGGCACATGAATACCTACTGGGAATAATGATCACATAACCAATTCTACTCACCCCGTCCTAATCAATATACAAGGATCCATTCAAGTTACGTTATTGGCACATGAATACAGCTAATGATACGTGAACTCATGTAATGAGTAGTATATGAGACACATGATAGTACATGAAGGCACATGAGAACATATGAATACATGAACTAGTACGAGTACAAGGAGTACCTGATGCACATGATAAAGTACATGAACATGGAATACCCGATGCACCCGTAGAGGGATAACATCTCAGGAAATGATCCATATAGTACTAATCCGTGGAAGATACGTGTTAGCATCAAGTAAATTAATCTAGAGCAAGAATATAGTCCCAGACAGGTATGAAAAGATCAGAGAATGTACTCGCCTGCTATCTGAATGTCCAAGATGAAAGTACTGTCCGAGGAGTGGTGTCTGTCTCCTATAGAACAGTACAAGTCACTATGAGTCTAAAATGATAATAAGATGCAAGTCAATGCATTCTATATGAATCTAGGTCAATCTAGGCCAAAGTCAACTCTTGGTCAACTCTGGTCAACCCTAGAAGTCAAATTAGGTCAACTAGGTCAAACCTACGTCAAACAAGTCTATACTAGTCTAACTAGTCTATTCTAGGTCTAACAAGGCTATACAAGTCCAATCTAGACTCACTGGACAAATAGACACACCCATAGGCCATAGGCTATATCATGCCTATAACCCAACCTATATCACATATAACCTATATCACATATACACAAGTCAAAATATATATATCTAAAATAACACACATATTGATATATTCATATAATATAACATAGAAATACATATTAGCATATAGGTTACCTATATGTATACCACACATACATATATATCTAATATATATAATAGTACACACACATTATTATAATATATAGGATACCTATATATATACATCTCAATTACATATATATATATACATATGTATGGAGAATAGGAAGAAGGGAATGTGGTGGTGACATGTGTGTGTGTGCCACAAGAGTACAAGAGTGTGTGAGGGAAATAGGAAAATATGGCAGCACCTAAACTGTGTGGGGTTAGGCAAAGTGAAATAGCTACTTGTGTGTGTGTGTAACACTTGTGTATGAGACATAAGGGTGTGAGGAACCTGTGTACAGTGAGGTTCCTGGAAACAGGAAACAGTGTAGTGATACACTGGAATACATTCAGGTTACATTGAATCAAAAATCAGTGGCTAAAATATTGTGTGTGTAAGCAAAATAGGGAATAGAAAATAGTGAGCTAACTATAGTGAAAACTGGAAATATAAACAGTTGAAGGTCATGAAATGGATTGACAGTCCCATATATCTATAACTCAATTTCAGTTAAAGAGAATGAAGTAATCTCAGGTTTTAGGAAATCATTTCAATTACAGTTTCAGTTAAGAGGGAAAGAGCTAACTACCCAATCCTGGAAATCAGTGAACAAGGAAACTGAGAATACTTGACAGGTTATCAAGGATCCTGGAAACATGGAGTAAAATCTGGAACAGTGAGGTGTAAAATGGTATGAACTTGTGTGTGTGTGTGTAAGTGAAAGACAAGAGAGTGTGTGTGTTAGCAGAAAATTAGAACAGTGAGCAGAACATGAAATCAGTGTAATAATAGGAACTGAATACATCTCAGGAAATAGGAAAAAAATCTGGAAACAGTCAGCTAAAACCAAATCCTCATTTGAATTCAACCATGTACACAACTAATACAAGCATGGGAAACATGGAAATAGTCTCATGTTACAGGAAAATGAGATAACAGTTCCCAGTCATGAAATTCGAAATCAACTCCTTGACTAAATATCCCATTCTCAAACAAAAGCCTAATTTGAATGTAATATTAAGCTAAACATGAACAATAATATATGGGAACATTGGTAATTGAAACAATCAATTTAAATAGGATTGAAATGTTCAGGAAATGGAAAAAAAGTAATGTGGTATCAGGTATCAGTCTAAGTATCAGTTAACATGCAATTAACCCCATTTCGAATCCAATTTCCACATCAATACCTAAACTAACATGTAAACTAAATTATCATAGATCATTAATCATGTTAGGATCTAATTTATCAATTAAAATCACAAATTAAACTATTTAAAACTGAATTTAAATAGTGAAACAAATAATACACTGCACACACACAGCGCGCACGCTGTGCACGCACGATACCTTGTCCGACACGACACGAGAGGTCGTGTTACTTGGGGAAACTCGTGTCAGTGGTTGCCCCAACACGTGTGTCCAATATCACGTGTCCATGTGGCGTGTGCTGCATGCAACCGACCCCGAGCAGCAGGGGAATGGCACTGCTCGCACGCGTGTGGTGCACCCGCGTGTTCGTGTGTCCAAACCGACACGACACGAGACAAATATCAACTCAGAATACCAAAAATTAATAAACGAGCCTAAACCCTAATTTCCTATCCAAAAATATTCCAGAAATCGAATTGAAATGCCCTTTGGGGCATTTCATCAAACACATTCACGTATCCACTGATACGTGTCCGATACGGACACGTATTGGATTCGAAACCTAGGGTTAGCTATACCTACAGTTAGGATAGACCTAGTGCTTCCTAAATATGCAATAATAACAGCATTTTATGGTGTGGATTAGAAATTACCTATGGGTTTGCAATGGCTCAAAAAGTTCCAAATGAGAGTGGATCCTCAAGCCACCAAACTCCTTCAAATTGCTTCTCCTCTGAAGTTTCTCACCACAAACAGCAAGTAGAAGAAATTTAGAAGCTATTGCAATTGGTTTGGATGGAAAAGGAATTAAATAGGATTTTCTAGGAATTAATGAAGATGGAGCATACTTCTCTTTCCAACTTGGGAACTTCCTAAAGGAGGCTAGCCCTAACTTTGAGGAGGCATTAAATAGATGGGAAAATCCCTAAGTGGCCGGCCAAGGAGGGTGTTGGGCTAGGTTAGGGTTTACATGGTGTTGGGTTTTAGGCCTCTATGGGCTTAAGTCATAAATCATGACTTGTGAAATCACAAGCCATTAACTAGCCTAATCAAATCCTATCTTCCCCAAATTAAATCTAATGACTAGGATATCTCTAACTTAGGTCAAGCTAGGGTTACACACTCTAACCAAGTAGTCATGACCTAGGTTAGCTTCTAGGACAGTCTCCTAAGTCACCCTGAGTCTAAGTCAATAATAGCACCAAATCAATTATACTAAAAATCACTTAAAAAATTCCAATAATTATAATTAATACTAACAATTCCAAATAATTCTCAAAATTTTAAAAATGACCAAAATACCCTCAAGCTAGAAATGTGGTAGTGACAAATCTACCCCCCTTAAAATAATTTTGTCCTCGAAATTAAAGGCGAAACTAACTGCTGAGAAGGATAGAAAAGTATACCTCAAGGTCCAAAAAGATAGGGGTACCGCTCGCGCATCTCATCCTCCCGCTCCCAGGTCGACTTTCCTGGAGAATGATGCCTCCATGCAACGCGAACCAAAGGTATCACCTGGTTCCTCAGTACCTTCTCTCGGCGATCCAGAATCTCCACAGGCTGCTCTGGATAACTGAGAGTAGGTCCAACCTCAATCTTCGAATGATCGAGCACATGGCTAGGGTCAGCCACGTACCGTCTCAACTATGATACGTGGAATACGTTGTGAACTCCCACTAGTGCAGGTGGAAAGTCTAACCTGTATGCCACGTCACCGACTCTCCCGCTGATAACGAAAGGGCCGATGAAGCGCGGGCTAAGCTTCCTACCTCCACCAAAACGTATCGTACCACGAGTCGGAGATATCCGCAGAAAAACTATGTCTCCAACCTAATCACAAGCAAGGTCTCAAGTTACAAAAATCAAACACGATCAATCAAACAAAACAAAATACAACCTACTTCTACTCCTATCTCTAAATCTGTACCTCAAACTCCAACGGCCTCCGATGGCTATCGGCCTAATGCCGATGTCGGTCCTGCGTCCCGCGAAGTCTGTCCCTGATGAGCTTCACCTTTTCGGCTGCGTCAACAACCATCTCTGGTCCCAGTAAAGCTCGCTCTCTGACATCATCCCAAGATAAGGGTGTACGACACCTACGCCCGTACAGAGCCTCAAAAGGTGACATCTCAATGCTGGCCTGATAACTGTTGTTGTAAGCAAACTCCACCAAATGTAGATGATCCTTCCAGGAACCTCTAAAATCCAGGACGCACATTCGTAGCATGTCCTCAAGCGTCTGAATAGTCCTCTCTGACTGTTCGTTCGTCTGGGGGTAGTATGCAGTACTAAACTTGAGCTGAGTGCCCAAACTAGTCTGCAGACTCCTCCAGAAATGGAAAGTAAAGCGACTATCCCGATATGAGATAATGCTGACGGGAACTCCGTGAATCCTGACTATCTGTCGTATGTACAACTCCGCAAGCCTCTTTGTAGACGTACCCACCTTGAATGGCAAGAAGTGGGCCAATTTTGTCAACCTGTCAACGATGACCCAAATCGCGTCTTTTTCTCCTGGTGTACATGGCAACCCAGATATGAAATCCATGGTGATATGTTCCCACTTCCACTCTGGAATGGGCAACGGCTGCAATAATCCTCCGGGCCTCTGCCTCTCTGCCTTGACCTGCTGACAGACCAAGCATCTAGCAACGAAGCGAGCTACCTCCCGCTTTATCCTGTACCATCAGACATGCTCTCACAGATCCCTGTACATCTTATTGGCACCAGAATGTATAGAGTACTGCGATCTGTGAGCCTCCTGTATGATCTGCTCTCTGAGCTCCCCGCTAGGTACACATAACTTAGAACCGTGCCTCTAGGCACCATCCTCTGCAAGAGAAAACTCGTCATCCACCAACCCTGCACGAACCTGCTCTCGGATACACCACAGAGCCACATCCTCGAACTGCGTCGCCTTGATCCTCTCCATCAAGTTCGACTGTATCTGAAGGCCCCATAACTGCATCTGCACTCCGGGAACGATCACCTCAATCCCAAGGCTCTCCAAGTCTGCAAGCAAGTACCGAACCATAGTCAAACACATGGCTGTCGGATACCTACTCAAGGCATCGGCAACCACGTTGGCCTTCCCTGGGTGATACTGAAGTAAGATGTCAAAGTCCTTCTTCAACTCTAGCCATCTGCGTTGCCTCATGTTGAGCTCTTTCTGTGTAAACACATACTTCAAGCTCTTGTGATCTGTAAAAAATCTCCACCCTCTCGCCATACAGATAGTGCTTCCACAACTTCAGAGCAAAAATCACCGCTGCCGGCTCCAGGTCATGGGTAGGGTAGTTCTTCTCATGGGGACGTAATTGCCTGGAAGCATAGGCAATCACCTTTCCATGCTGCTGCAAGACACAACCCAGCCCCTTCCCTGAAGTATCACTATAAATAGTGAATTCACCTGATCCTGAAGGCAATGTCAGAATCGGAGCTGTCGTAAGCCGCTTCTTCAACTCATCAAAAGTTGTCTGACACTCCTCTGTCCAAACATACTCAGTATCCTTCCGGGTCAACCGAGTCAACGGCTCTGCAACCCGGGAGAAATCCTGCACAAATCTTCTATAATATCCTGTCAGCCCCAGGAAACTCCTGATCTCTGCCACTGAAGTCGACGTTGTCCAAGCCTCAACTGCTGTGATTTTCTTCGGGTCCACTGAGATACCATCTCCAGTCACCACAAGACCCAAGAAGTCAATCCTGTCTAGGAAGAACTCGTACTTCGAGAGCTTGCCATACAATCTCTCCTTCCTGAGTGTCTCCAGAACCACTCTCAAGTGCTCCTCGTGCTCTTCCTCTATCTTCGAATACACCAGGATATCATCAATGAATACCACCACGAACTTGTCCAAGTACTGGTGGAACACCTTGTTCATTAGGTTCTTAAACACTGCTGGAGCATTGGTCAGCCCAAACGGCATAACCAAAAACCCAAACTGCCCGTACCGCGTCCTGAAAGCGGTCTTGGGAATATCCTCCCTCTTCACCTTCACCTGGTGATAACCTGACCTCAAATCAATCTTGGAGAACACCCGAGCTCCGTTCAACTGATCAAAGAGATCATCGATCCGCGGCAGTGGGTATATATTCTTGATCGTCAGGTTGTTGAGTGCCCTGTAGTCGATACACATCCATACCGACCCATCCTTCTCGGGTACGAAGAGTACCGGTGCACCCCAAGGTGAAGAACTCGATCGGATGAAGCCCTTGTCCTGCAGCTCATCCACCTGCTTCTTCAGCTCTACCAATTCACAGTTGTTCACTCGATAGACATGCTGAGAAATCGGTTCTGTGTCAAAAACGAAGTCTATCGAGAACTCTACGTCCCTGTCCGGTGGAAGCCCTGGCAACTCCTCTGGAAATACGTCCATAAACTCTGCGATCAAGGGATGCGGAGCCACCTGCTCCTCAACTGAAACTCCATAGAAGACGCCACTGTCCTGCTCTGCCTGCCGTCGGGTATACTCAAACTTTGGCTCTCCTGGCGACCCAAACAAAACTCTACCCCCTTGGTAATCAATGCGGGCGTGGTGTCTACTCAACCAGTCCATACCTAATACAATGTCGTAGTTCGGTAGTGGCATGACGAGTAGACTCACTCCCAACTCTCGGCCTCCCAACATAACGCTCTGCCCTCTACAAACATCACTCACGAGGATGACCCCACCCCTGGTCATGATCTTGCAGGTCTTAGGCAATGGTTCAAAAACCAGACTGTGTCTAATAGCATAAGATACTGACACAAAGCTGTGGGAAGCCCTGGAATCAAAGAGTGCAAAAGCTGGAATGGAGTCTAGAAGAACCGAACCTGCTATCAACTTCCCTACGGCCTCTGCATCCTCAGCTGCCATGGCGAAAGCTCGCCCCTGATGTCCACCTCGTGCCTGCTGCTGATGCTGGTGGAACCTCTGCTGCTGGGTCTGCAATGGCCCCTTCAGCTGGCCTGCTGGAGCCTTGGCTCCACCTTCCTGAGCTCCACGTCCAAAAGCCCCAGGGCAATCCCTCAAATGGTGATCCCTCGTACCACAAAGTAGGCACTTGCCTAGCTTCTTCCTGCACTCATGGATCATATGCCATGGCTTCTTGCAGAAGGCACAAACGACTACCTGCTGCTGATGAGGTGCCTGCTGTCCTCTCTGCTGCTGATGCTGCACCTGCTGAAAAGGTGCCTGACCCTGCTGCTGATACTGCTGTTGATACTGCTGCTGATACTGCTGTTGATACTGGAAGTGAGGCCTCTTGGCCTGACCCTGACTGCTGGTACCATTCTGGAAGTCACGACCCCTCTTCTGCTTCAACCCTAGGTCGTCCTTCGCTGCCATAGCCCCAGAAAATATCTCAGCAAATGTAGCGTTCTGGTCGCTCTTAGTCAGCGACCGAACCTCTCTAATCAAGCCTCGGTGAAACTTCTTCGCCTTCGTCTTCTCTGTCAAGCCATCTATAAACTGGGCCAATCTACAAAACTCCCCAGCATACTCAGCTACCGTCTGGTTCTCCTGAAGCAGACCCTCAAACTGTGCCTCGATACCTCCCAAGGCCACATCAGGAAAGAACTGCTCCTTAAACAGCTCTTTAAACTGGGCCCAAGTCTGGCCCTCAACTTCTACCCTGGGATCTGTCTGATACTACGCACGGGCTAAGTCCTGCATCTGACTGCCCGCCGCCTCGATCTGGAGTCGATCTGGTATCTCCGCCAGTCGAAAAATCTCCTCGATATGTTCTATCCAGTCGTCTGCATAATGGATGCCCTCTGTGCCGAAGAACTCTCAGGAATGCATCTTCTGAAAGTCCTGTATGTCCTTCTCTCTCCGACGGGGCTGCTGTTGGGCCCCCTGAGCAGTAACCATCTCGACTGTAGTGTGAACCAGCTGGTGTGCCTCGTCGATCCCCTGACGAAAATCGACAGTCTGTCTCTGCTGCTGCTGCTGGTGGGACTCTAAAATCCTCTCCATGAAGGAGAAGAGATGTGCAGCGTCTACCATCCCCGCAGGCGGAGGCTGCTACGGTGGAAGGATCTCAGGAATCACAATGCTCGGCCTCCTGACTGGTGGAGGTGCTCCTCCAAAAGCTGCAAAAACATCGACTCCTGTGGGCTGCACTGGCCCTGTGGCACCGGGAGCTGGATGCTGCTGAGGTCGAGAGGTGCTAGACCCCTCTCTAGCGTCTCCCAGTCCAGGGCGATACAATTTCATCTCAACCATCCTGGAGACACAGATCAAACAAGAACAATTACTAAGAATGAGTCGAAATATCAAAGGAGGACAGTTTAAATTTCTAAGGAAGACAATAAGCAGCAAAATAGATATACGGAATATGATACGGAGTTTTTTCTAGTGTGATTGAGTACCTTCAAAAAAATATACTAATTTCTACTGCAGGCTGTAGCGATATTCTAGTTCGAATACCACTACATTTCTAACCTAGACCTGCATGGGCCACCACTAAAAACGTGTCACGACCCGCACCCTAGAGTAAGGGCATGAGATGTGGGTACGTCCAGCCTACGCCGCAGTGTCGACGGTAGAACGTTGTCCTAGGTCACAACATCTAACAGTTTAAGATAATAACAGTTATACTCCCCGAATGGGGGTGACATAACAGAATATATCTCAATCACATCTAAGGTAGAATACGATAAGATAGAATAATATAAAAGATGCGAGACCCAAATCCACAGAAAATACAATAGAGAGAAAGCTAAGTGTCTATGATAAACTCCACTGACAACCAAAAATAATACAGATCCAAATAAACAACTCAAATCTCCAATACAATGAAATAAGATAAAGATATCTATGGAGCAACAGTCTCTACAGCTAAGGGATCCGACTGGAAGTCTGGATCGCAAGTGTCCTCTAAGGCTGTCCCATAGAAAGTATCTAAGCAGGCCTCCTCCTCGTCCTCTGTAAAATTTTCAATAGGTCCAATCATGACGGGAACGAGCACATATCTCTCAAAATAGTTCATAACAGGTTAGGAGTATAAAGCATGCAATAGGGTAAAATACAGGAATGCTGGAAAGGAAGTACAAAAAACAGGAGATATTTTATAACTGAAAGTAAATACATGATAAGTAAAGATTGTAAGTTGCTAAGTGATTTAGAGTACAATATGGTTATGTAAACGGCTTAGGGGCACATGAATACAACTAAGAGGCACATGAATACCTACAAAATCCTCTCCATGAAGGAGAAGAGATGTGCAGCGCCTACCATCCCCGCAGGCGGAGGCTGCTACGGTGGAAGGATCTCAGGAATCACAATGCTCGGCCTCCTGACTGGTGGTGGTGCTCCTCCAAAAGCTGCAAAAACATCGACTCCTGTGGGCTGCACTGGCCCTGTGGCACCGGGAGCTGGATGCTGCTGAGGTCGAGAGGTGCTAGACTGATACCTGATACTTAGGTATTGATGTGGAAATTGGATTCGAAATGGGGTTAATTGCATGTTAACTGATACTTAGACTGATACCTGATACCACATTACTTTTTTTCCATTTCCTGAACATTTCAATCCTATTTAAATCGATTGTTTCAATTATCAATGTTCCCACATATTGTTGTTCATGTTTAGCTTAATATTACATTCAAATTGGATACCATTCTGGAAGTCACGACCCCTCTTCTGCTTCAACCCTAGGTCGTCCTTCGCTGCCATAGCCCCAGAAAATATCTCAGCAAATGTAGCGTTCCGGTCGCTCTTAGTCAGCGACCGAACCTCTCTAATCAAGCCTCGGTGAAACAGGGTAGAAATTTTACCCTAAAGCATGCAATAGGGTAAAATACAGGAATGCTGGAAAGGAAGTACAAAAAACAGGAGATATTTTATAACTGAAAGTAAATACATGATAAGTAAAGATTGTAAGTTGCTAAGTGATTTAGAGTACAATATGGTTATGTAAACGGCTTAGCGGCACATGAATACAACTAAGAGGCACATGAATACCTACTGGGGATAATGATCACATAACTAATTCTACTCACCCCGCCCTAATCAATACACAAGGATCCATTCAAGTTACGTTATTGGCACATGAATACAGCTAAAGATACGTAAACTCATGTAATGAGTAGTACATGAGACACATGATAGTACATGAAGGCACATGAGAACATGTGAATACATGAACTAGTACGAGTACAAGGAGTACCTAATGCACATAATAAAGTACATGAACATGAAATACCCGATGCACCCGTAGAGGGATAACATCTCAGGAAAGGATCCATATAGTACTAATCCGTGGAAGATATGTGTCAGCATCAAGTAAAGTAATCTAGAGCAAGAATATAGTCCCAAACAGGTATAAAAAGATCAGAGAATGTACTCGCCTGCTATCTGAATGTCCAAGATGAAAGTACTATCCGAGGAGTGGTGTATGTCTCCTATAAAATAGTACAAGTCACTATGAGTCTAAAATGAGAATAAGATGCAAGTCAATACATTCTACATGAATCTAGGTCAATCTAGGCCAAAGTCAACTCTTGGTCAACTCTGGTCAACCCTAGAAGTCAAACTAGGTCAACTAGGTCAAACCTAAGTCAAACAAGTCTATACTAGTCTAACTAGTCTATTCTAGGTCTAACAAGGCTATACAAGTCCAATCTAGACTCACTGGCAAATAGACACACCCATAGGCCATAGGCTATATCATGCTTATAACCCAACCCATATCACATATACACAAGTCAAAATATATATATCTAAAATAACACACATATTGATATATTTATATAATATAACATAGAAATACACATTAGCATATAGGTTACCTATATGTATACCATACATACATATATATCTAATATATATAATAGTACACACACATTATTATAATATATAGGATACCTATATATATATATATATATATATATATATACATCTCAATTACATATATATATACATATGCATAGAGAATAGGAAAAAGGGAATGTGGTGGTGACATGTGTGTGTGTGTGTGTGTGTGTGTGTGTGTGTGTGTGTGTGTGTGTGTGTGTGTGTGTGTGTGTGTGTGTGTGTGTGTGTGTGTGTGTGTGTGTGCCACAAGAGTACAAGAGTGTGTGAGGGAAATGGGAAAACATGGCAGCACCTAAACTGTGTGGGGTTAGGCAAAGTGAAATAGCTACTTGTGTGTGTGTGTAACACTTGTGTGTGAGACATGAGGGTGTGAGGAACCTATGTATAGTGAGGTTCCTGGAAACAGGAAACAGTGTAGTGATACACTGGAATACATTCAGGTTACATTGAATCAAAAATCAGTGGCTAAAATATTGTGTGTGTGAGCAAAATAGGGAATGGAAAATAGTGAGCTAACTATAGTGAAAACTGGAAATATAAACAGTTGAAGGTCATGAAATGGATTGACCGTCCCATATATCTATAACTCAATTTCAGTTAAAGGGAATGAAGTAATCTCAGGTTTTAGGAAATCATTTCAATTACAGTTTCAGTTAAGAGGGGAAGAGCTAACTACCCAATCCTGGAAATCAGTGAACAAGGAAACTGAGAATACTTGACAGGTTATCAAGGATCCTGGAAACATGGAGTGAAATCTGGAACAGTGAGGTGTAAAATGGTATGAACTTGTGTGTGTATGAGTGAAAGACAAGAGAGTGTGTGTGTTAGCAAAAAATTAGAACAGTGAGCAGAACATGAAATCAGTGTAATAATAGGAACTGAATACATCTCAGGAAATAGGAAAAAAATCTAGAAACAGTCAGCTAAAACCAAATCCTTATTTGAATTCAACCATTTACACAACTAATACAAGCATAGGAAACCTGGAAATAGTCTCATGTTACAGGAAAATGAGATAACAGTTCCCAGTCATGAAATTCGAAATCAACTCCTTGACTAAATATCCCATTCTCAAATAAAAGCCCAATTTGAATGTAATATTAAGCTAAACATGAACAACAATATGTGGGAACATTGATAATTGAAACAATCGATTTAAATAGGATTGAAATGTTCAGGAAATGGAAAAAAAGTAATGTGGTATCAGGTATCAGTCTAAGTATCAGTTAACATGCAATTAACCCCATTTCGAATCCAATTTCCACATCAATACCTAAACTAACATGTAAACTAAATTATCATAGATCATTAATCATGTTAGGATCTAATTTATCAATTAAAATCACAAATTAAACCATTTAAAATTGAATTTAAACAGTGAAACAAATAATACACTGCACACACACAGCGCGCACCCTGTGCACGCACGATACCGTGTCCGACATGACACGAGAGGTCGTGTCACTTGGGGAACCTCGTGTCAGTGGTTTCCCCAACACGTGTGTCCAATATCACGTGTCCACGTGGCGTGTGCTGCGTGCAAACGACCCCGAGCAGCAGGGAAATGGCACTGCTCGCGCGCGTGTGGTGCACCCACGTGTTCGTATGTCCAAACCGACACGACTCGACACAAATATCAACTCAGAACACTAGAAATTAATAAACGAGCCTAAACCCTAATTTCCTATTCAAAAATATTCCAGAAATCGAATCGAAATGCCCTTTGGGGTATTTCATCAAACACATTCACGTATCCACTGATACGTGTCCGATACGGACACGTATTGGACACGAAACCTAGGGTTAGCTATACCTACAATTAGGGTAGGTCTAGGGCTTCCTAAATATGCAATAATAACAACATTTTATGGTGTGGATTAGAAATTACCTACGGGTTTGCAATGGCTCAAAAAGTCCCAAATGAGAGTGGATCCTCAAGCCACCAAACTCCTTCAAATTGCTTCTCCTCTGAAATTTCTCACCACAAATAGCAAGTAGAAGAAATTTAGAACCTATTGCAATTGGTTTGGATGGAAAAGAAATTAAATAGAATTTTCTAGGAATTAATGAAGATGGAGCATACCTCTCTTTCCAACTTGAGAACTTCCTAAAGGAGGCTAGCCCTAACTTTGAGGAGGCATTAAATAGATGGGGGAATTCCTAAGTGGCCAGCCAAGGAGGGTGTTGACCTAGGTCAGGGTTTACATGGTATTGGGTTTTGGGCCTCTATGGGCTTAAGTCATAAATCATGACTTGTGAAATCACAAGCCATTAACTAGCCTAATCAAATCCTATCTTCCCCAAATTAAATCTAATGACTAGGATATCTCTAACTTAGGTCAAGCTAGGGTTACACACTCTAACCAAGTAGTCATGACCTAGGTTAGCTTCTAGGACAGTCTCCTAAGTCACCCTGAGTCTAAGTCAATAATAGCACCAAATCAATTATACTAAAAATCACTTAAAAAATTCCAATAATTATAATTAATACTAATAATTCCAAATAATTCTCAAAATTTTAAAAGTGACCAAAATACCCTCAAGCTAGAAATGTGGTAGTGACAATGCCACAACAAGGTGAGACACGATGAAAATGGTTAAGTCTTAATATGGACCATGCTTGAGTAACTAAATTAGTCTAGCACGATCATGGACAACTTGTGCACATGGTAAAAGTTTTCTCGAACGGCACCTCGGGACCACAGGACCGATTCGGCCTTAGGAAAACATGGTATAGCTGTGCTGGATAATAGCACGGGTTATGCGGAAACTTTCAGCGGGCTCGCTACTTGCATTGAAAGGGTCCCGTCTAACAAAGCTATAAGTCCATAATGGCTTGTGGTGTCAGTGACCATTCACATATGAAATTGCACATGATATGCTGGTAAATGATAACAATTGACAGGGAATAACATGGTAAGTCTCACATTGCACGACACGCTCTGCCGTGTGTAAGTTCTAACATAATTTATATTTTGCCTATCATATGCTTGTCTGAAATTCATTTGGATGGCTAGAAAGATCACAAATTAAGTCATATAATTTTTTCAACCGAATGAGAGCGTGGAATTTAATTTGTGACACACCAGTACAAGTATAATGTACTGATCCTCGCTCTCCACAGGTATCCCGAACCAAGAAGGGCGTGCCACTTAACTCGAGGCGATGTAAGTACTTTTGAAGCCTTGTCTGTGTATTGAAGGCTTGTTTTAATCCTTTTGAAGACTCCACATTCAGTCCAGAAGAAAAGATGTCTCGGCTCCCCACGATAACAGGTATTTTGAATATTTTGCTTGTAAATGGGGATGTAATGTATGGAACGACTATCTCATCAGCGTTCATTTTATAATCGAGTCATGTTGTAAGCCCGTGTGGCAATGATTGTAATGGAGTCATGTAAATTGATGTTTTATTATCAATGAAAAAGAAAAGTTCCTTCCATTTCAAATGTGTTATTCAATTTCTCTGTGTACTCTTTTGATATTGTGTTTCAGATAACCTTATGACTATGCCTTATGCGATCACAACTTAGATTCGCACGGCATCACGCCTGGGGGACGACTATCGATTCTACGAAATCATGGTGTGACACAGCTAACCCAAAGTAATGAAAGTGTAAAAACAAATGAAAATTAGTTCTAATACAATTTCTATTCATAAATCAAAAAATGTTTTCAAAATACAAGCTTACCGAACTCGGATGGAACTCTAGGGCCGAGTTCGATCACCCGCTGACAAAATTGACCTATCAGCTGCTGCCTCACTTTCTGTTAATACCACTTCATCTTCTTCTCCTTCTACACGAACACGGCCACCCCAAAACCAAAAAATTCTAACCCTAGCTCTATTGTTTCTCCCAAATCTCTTAGTGTTAGGCCCTAATACCTCAAAACCAAGGGTTTTGGCATGTTCTCTTCCACTATGTGCTGCTGTTTTTTGGTAATTCCTACTCTTTTCTTGTCAATTTTTATGGCTCCTAGATATTCTAAAAAAAAAGAGGAGATGATGCTTCTACATCAAGCCCATCATACACGCCTCTTGAAAGTCTATTTAGCCCACTTCCACCATCCGATGAGGATGACTATGATTCTACGTTATACGTAGACTTAGAAACCTCACTCGCTTGGTTTTATGACTTTCACAAACGTCCCATATGTCCAGACAATTCTATTAATTTTAACATATTCCCGGAATATTGCTTGACTTTCCAAAATGTTAACCTACGCAAATTTGTAGAAATTTCCAATCCGATATACGGCAACGTCATTCGGATGTTTTATTGCAACTTACAATATTCGCATGGTTAGTCTGTCGAACTGAAATAGAATTTGATGATGATGACTTAAGCGAATGGCTCCAGGTCCCCAACACTGGATATGCTTTAATCGATATTAAAGTCCAGTTTGGTCCCGATCTTGACTTAGAGACTTTCAAGGACGCGATGTGTGCTCTGAACCCTAGACCCCATGGACGGCTCATGTCACGTTACTTGAACCAACATTTTTATGAGCTTCATCGCATTATCATTGTCTCCATCTTTCCCACTAATGAGATTATATATTTGGAGCTGTCCGCCATATACCATATTCATTTTGGGATTCCTTTCAGTCTTCCCAAAACTATGATGTCATCCATGTACAACTGCAGAAAGGCATGACGTAACCTTATCTATCCTATGGTTCTTTCTATCATCTTTCATAGGTTCAACATCCCCTTGGATTCCTGTCATATCGATGGTACATCATCTGAGCTTCATAGGTCTAGGAAGTTTTCTGTCCCTATTCCTCCTATAGTTGGTGTTGGAGGTGTTCCATTTGCCCAGGCTCCTCAGCATGCACCAGTCCCTCATGCTGAGGCCCCTCCTGCTGAGGCCCCTCCTGCTGATGTCCCTCCTACCCGCACCATCGATCAGCTTTTCGATCGATTTGAGGCTCGCTGCACTATCGAGGATGAGCACTATCAGACGGAGCGCATACATCAGCAAGATACTGTCTATCATCTGACATACCAGTTCCAAACTTTGCGAAATGGTATTGCTGACATTCAATGGACCATGGCTCATCATCCTACTAGTCCCACTCCGATTCATCGCCATCCAGACTTCGATTGACCCAGGTTCGAGGATCGTTAGACTCGACGCTACTTCGACCCTACTGCAGCATACATTGATCCCAGTCATTCTATTGACACTAGCGATAATGCAAGTTGATGAGAGCGTTTAGGCTTTTTGGTTATGTATCTGATAACGATGATGATCATGTAGCATTTTAGTATATTTTACTTTTTATGCACTACCTATGGTAAAGTCTCTTTTAGACTTCTATATTTCATGAGTTTATGTACTTGCATGTCTATGCTACTGAGTTTTAGTGATTTCTACCATTTCTACTTATACAGTTAGACGCCATATTTATTTATCTCTTTTTTTGTATGATCTTGCCTTCTTTCTTATGTTATTTGTGCTCACAAATTGCGGAGGAGCTTCCATTTTGTACAAATGACAGAGGGGGAGAAGAGTGTATATACCAAAGGCAACAAATGTGCCAAGTACCAAACAAGAGGTATAAAAAAAAATTTCAAGTTATTTTTGATATTACTTGGTACAAACTCAAAGTTTGTCAATTATCAAAATGGGAAATATTGTTGGCCCATTGGTCATAGTCATATCTGATTTTGATAATCAACATAGACTTTGGTTGATACACAAATAATATATTACAGGTATAAGAACATAACGCTACTTCCAACAAGCTACTACTCGTCGTCTTCGTCGTACAAAAACAACAGATGCAGATCAAAGAATTATTTTTTATTTTATTCTTTATTTTTTCTTTTTATTGAGTTTAAAAAAATGTAAGGTTGATCGGATTGGAAACTGGCTTTCTATACTCCACATTCAGAAGCCTACCTATATACCCAATCATATATCAATTCCTATACCTAATCCTATATCAATCCCATATCCAATATACATACCAAAAGTCCAACATTATTTGAGCAGATATTCACATAAGAACCTTACCTGAGTTCGGCCCGAACTCTGTCCGAGTTGTGTTGTTCTGTTTTCAGAATGTTTTGGTCTTCCTGAATATCTGCAAACCACTTTTCGAATTATGAAATTTATGGACCCGAACTCATGTCGAGTTCTGCCCTTAAAATGATATAAATAGAGCACTTTCCATTCCAAATCATTCATTCATTCATCTCTTCTCTCTCTATTTAAAAGCATTCCAGAGCTATTCACTTTCATATCTAGCCTTTAACGACTCCTAGCCAAGCCAAGTGTCATTCCTTTTCAATATAGAGTTTGATGTTCGAGTTGTAAAGAAGACTCTCCGAAAACATTCCAGTTTTCAAGTTTGTCGTATTTGAAGTTGCGAATCCTTCAGATAAAAACCCGTGGTTGTAAGGAGCTGCAAGCGCTCAGTGAAAGATTGTGTTATAGTGGATTAACATCGAGCAAGAGTACTCGAGACTGGACTAGTCTTCTCAGAGGGATACCAGTATACATCAATGTGTCATAAGTTTGCTTTTCTTATGCTATTTACTCTCTGCATTTAAATTTCAGAGTTTGCTCCATACTTTATACCTGTGATACTGTTTAGAATATTTTAATCGGTGATTATTTTTCCATTGTACACACGCCCCGCCCCCCCCCCCCCCCCCCCCCCCCCCCCCCCCCCCCCCATTTAGAGTTGCTCAACGTTCCTACATGTGAAACTTTCATGACCAAAATATTTTTTTATTTTTTATGAGATTCATGTGTGTATTAATTATATTTTAGTTTCATGAATGATAGGTTTAGTATGAATTTACCCCATGATGAGGAATTATCAATGAGTTTGAGAAGATGAGTGAAACATGGAGGCCATGGTGGTTCCATTCTTAGCCAATGATGAAATGATGAGTGAACCATGGAGGTTCCATTGCTCTTTTTTAGGAAATTATACATGATAATTTGTGGTTGGAAGTTTTGGAGGCCATGGTGGTTCCACTGCTTTCTACCTGGACTTACATGATACTTTGTTGCTGGAAAAGATGATGTTTTTTTCCGACCTCGATGGTCCTATTATTTTGTACCTGGACTAAATGGACTGTGAATTGTTAAGGAAGAGTATGTCATGCGCAAAGTCCATACAAGCCAAGGCACTTCATGTTTTCCTCTGAGACTACTAATGTAACTTTTTTTAATTTTAGTCTAAGCATGTTTTAGTTTTGTTCAAAATTTGATAGTGTTGATATATATATATATATATATATATATATATATATATATATATATATATATATATATATATATATATATACACCAGCCGTTGAAAACTGAAAATTTTATGTTGTTTATATGTTTCAAGAGTTATATTACCATTTGAGTGGTAACCATAGCACAATTTGAAAGGGTGATTATATCACTTGCATGCGGACGGCATCCAAACAATGGATTCATGCCATCCTCCAAACAAAATTACTATGGAACTCCCAACTTCCGGAGGACAAAAAACTATGCATGCAGACAAATTTAACATTACAAAATGTTAAAAGTGCAACATCTAGTTCCATAGAAAAATTTCATTGGCAACCTTGCAACACAGAGGCCAGATGTGTTGCATTAATTCGGTCCAAGCATCCGGAAATTGACAACTGATGTTCCTTTCTCTTGAAGGTCAACTATGTGCAATCCATTGAAAATAGATTCCCATACAAATTAGGAAGAAAAGGCCCCTGCGCATCGCAACAAAAACTACCATTACATGCAAATAGCATCATGCTTTCTACTGGCACTTCGAACCCCCAGAAGGCATATGGAGTAACATGGACACAGGAGAGTGGTGCCACACTCTAAAGAACACAATTTGCTCCTCTTTTTCTTCAAGTGTACAAAGCAATGAATTTGTGATCTAAATATCAAACTATCGCAAAATCAATGCAGGAAAAACCCTAGAAAATTCCAAAAAACACGACATCAAGCATGGAGCTGTCAGAATCACTTCTACTGCATGAACATAAACAAAAAAAAGCCACAAGCCAATCCACTTCCATATTAAAAAAATATTATAATCGCAGTTCAACCTAAGATAGAATATTATAACATTGGAAGCAAAAGTTCATGGTTACCACTTAACCCTTAATTAAGTCCCCGATTTTTAAAATTGGCAAAGATTATTCCTTTTTCCAGCAAGCTTTCAGGAATACATGGAACATAGAATCATTATACTTGGTTCACACAAACTGATGGCAAAAAAGCACCAATTCTTGATGAATATTCATTTTTACACTTATTGTTTAGTACTACTCAACGGACGAAATTCTTGGGTTAGATCATCCAAGTACAAACAAGCCTCTACTAGGCAACAGAAAAAAAAATCCAGCACATTAGGCAAGATCATGGTGGCGGAACTTGGTCAAGATGGCAGGCAGCTAACAAGTAATATCTCAAGGTACCAATAATTAGTCAGTAATAATCTACATCCATCGCTAATATTTTTTACCATCTCAGTGGCAATAGGCTTATAGCCAAAGGTACACCTAATGTACTGCAAAGGCAAGCGATAAGCCAGCAGCAGAGTTTTGATTAGCTCATCCCAACACTGCATGCAACAAAGACGGTGAATAGGCTATCACAAGGTTACTATTATGGATATACGACCCATTTTGTGTAAAATATCACAACAGGCCTGACTTCTACTGACAGGTTAACTTCCCTGCAAGAGAATGCAAGGAGATAAATACACCTTATGTGAACTATTGTTATTTGAAAAGAATATAGCACTACTCACCTGAAACCCCAAAACCTACCACAGCAAGTTGGAGATTACATCCATCTGCCTCTATAAGAAACATTAAGACACAATCCAAATTAATTCCATATTCAGGAAGGTAACATCCCTCCCCGCTTTAAACATAAATTTAAGTCCCTAATTCGATAGGCAAAAACCTACCTTAGGCCTCCTGTTTTGAAGTACAAGGTGATCACAAACAGTTTCCTTCCAGAGCATGTTTCTTACTACATTCTAACTCAATACTCTTCAGTAAGGACGCGAACGCTGACCACCATAACTGTTGTGCCTATCAGGTCCTGAACCCCCACCATCCCGGTAATTGTCCCTGCGTCTGTCCCCACCACCGCCATACCCACCACCACCACCACCACCACGTCCTCTGCCACCACTGCACCAATAAAAATACACATTGATAAAAAACTGGAAATTTTCTTTCAAATGAAAATATATGTATCATAAACAAGAGAAACTATGAGCGCTTAACCAAGCAACACCAGAAAATAGCTAGCAACAATTGTTTAAGACCATAGAATAAACAGATGAAGATCCAAGGAACGCTGAGAAATCACATCCAGGGTTTATCCACTAGTATAGGCATCATAGTGCTATGAGACTCCCTAATGCAAAAGTCAAGATGTAAGCATACATGCACCAAGTAAAGAAGAGCTGGTCTCCAACTCCAAGACTTGAATCCACATCCTAAAGTAGAAAGGTATGGTATTGCTAGTATTGGACAGATGTCTAAAAGTTTAACAGAGTTGGTAGGCATGCCAAGGTTGGTACTTTTAAAGTAAGAGATCCCGAGATGAACTCTACTTGAAAAAGTCTGCTCAAGTACTGGCCAAAATGGTAATCAGCAAAATTAAGTTTGAGCACCCATATTACAGAGTTATTTAAATGGTGGAAGCAGCGGTATAGCCAAGCCATGCAAATGAAAGAACATTACAACTGGACTACTACGCTGCTGGAGGCAGATTTGCCAATTTCCTACTAAAAAATATGCACGGAAGAAAGTAGCAATTAGTAAGCAAGGTTAAAGTATTAAGCAACTAGATAATCGAGCATTATATAATCAAAATGTCTTCCAAATGTCTTCTTAATTTGGCTTATACTAATCTATGTCATTCTATAACAATATAAAGTAATAAAGTTTCCTTGTAAAAATTATGTTCATTACAATATAAAAAATCCACAATTAACACTTCCAAGTTATCATGGTAGATGTTCAAAAAGACCAGATTTCCCCATTTTCATATTTAGAAACAATATAAATAAAAATGCGTGTAGGAATGTCCACTAACTTGCTAAAAAATCATTATAAGAAAAGAGCAACTAAAAACTAATAAAGCTGAAAAAATATGGCAAAAACAATTAACCATAATTGCTGGATCCACAGTTAAGAATGCTGATAATAAGATTTATCCCATATCATATTATCTCTATATATGTGATACCATAGATTACAACTAAGCAAAAAAAATCATATTTAGAAACAATGTATGTAGGAAATGTCCACTAACTTGCTAAAAAATCATTATAAGAAAAGAGCAACTAATAAAAACTAATAACGCTGAAAAAATATGGCAAAAACAATTAACCATAACTGCTGGATCCATGGTTAAGAATGCTGATAATAAGATTTATCCCACATCATATCTTCTCTATATATGTGATTGATCATAGATTACAACTAACCTATTAAACAATGACCACAGTCTAATCTCAGAAATGAAGTCTCTCTCCAATTAGAAGAGTCGAATTAAAGACATTGTGAAAAGAAGAAAAAAGTAGCTCGTTCTTGGTTAGATATTGATGAGAGCCACTCATAAATAGGAAAATATGCACAAAAGTAAAAAATCAGCTTGCATTTTCTTCAAAACAATTTCAAGCACATAAACAGGCCTGGGCTCGACCAAGCTACGTTACTCAACACCGCATACCTGGAACTGCCGAACGCAGTCCTGTCAAATTATTTCCCATTTTAATTGTGATAATAATAATTCTTACTAAATCAGGCTCAAAATAGTGACGGTTGAACCAAAGACCTAATCAAAAAGGTGCTGCCAAGTTGTGCATGATTAAAAAAATATCATGTGGCTGAAGATTGCTCAGTGCTTCACTTCATTTCTTAGGCACTCCCTTAAGAAAGCCTTGGACCATTAAATTGAGAAACAATCAAGAGATTCAACATCAAACAATTAGAATATTAACATTTTTATGTAGAGATTAAAGAATATGTGCATGATAACATTTATTTCTACAATGACAGATAGAAGAGACGGGCATGTCTCTTGGTTTATGTATGATTCAAATCATTCAATATAAAAACATGAATATGGAACTAGTTTAAGCTTCTCCATAGAGAGAGATAATGAACTATAGTAGTGCCCTCTCCAGAAAGTAGGAGGCATGGTTACGCCAAAAGAAGTGTCGTGCATGAGGCTGATACATATCTGGCATGGTGTTAATCCTACAGAGTACAGAGACACTTATATAAATATATAGGGATGCGTGTGTGTGTGCGCCTGCGTGACTCTGATAGATATCTGGCATGGTGTTAATACTACAGATTACAGAAACACCTATATAAATATATGTGTGTATCAAGTCGCCAACTCTGAGCTCTTTCATATTCACAGTTCTACAAGCGGAAAATGGATGAAGCATCATTGCTTACAGTTAACACCTAATCTCACTGATTAGTCTGATATGGAACATCCCCCCAAATACTGTTAAAAAAGAATTAAGAGCAAACATAACTGAGCACCAACCTCAGTCTCTCAAGTCTAACATAGTATATCACTAGAATCAACCAACAATTGTTAATTGTAAAGGCAAAGCACTAGGAAGGAAGACATCAAGTATATAGATAGAACTTACAAAATTATTGTACATATAGAGAATCCTAAATTTTTAGGGACTCGCAATGCTTTCTTCCCTCTAACCAATGCTTCTATCACGCACATGACTTCCCAATTAATACAGATTAATCCTTCTTTGACACCACTTCACATTCTAAAGACTTCTGTTAATAAAGAGATTCCCCAAAACATTTTAGTTGTTGAAACTTTCATAGAGAGACTACATTCAATCCGGTTTTATCCTTTGAAATGTGCACTAATCCAAATTATGCTACCCTTCTTAGACACCCGTGTAGAAACATCTTCTCTTGCCAATAACAAAGAACATATATACTCGCGAAGATTCGCTGCCCTATCCCTGCTCCCAGGCCTCAACAAAGTGACCATTTGTGCAAAATAATCAGGGCATCAAACTGTATCAAATGATCAATGTGTGCTCGTCAACATTCCAGACATAGTCTGAAAAGAACATGCAAAATTCAAGAGAATTCACCAAGAACTTGCAAAGATAAGTAAATGTATTTGAACTCCATTACCCACTTTTACACAACACTTCTTACAAACACACAGGGGCCAGGGCTATCCCCAAAGTCTTAGTTAGCAAAATAAGGTCCCACGTCTGGAAAGAGAGTGCTTCCACTTGGAACTTCAGGATTTAACTCTTTCCCTCTGCCAATCCACAAGTCATTCCCCAGAGGGGTAGCTCAAAAAGAACCTGACTGATGTACTCCCTTGAGAAAATAGGTGAGCGAATCGGAGTGAGGCTGAAATAGCAACCGAACCCCCTTACTTATGAAGCCTTACTGTCTTTAACAACCTTATTCACTCACCTAACTACAGCTATAGTGAGATGCACACAAAAATCGAGACCTTTTTACTTGTAGAAAACTAGTGGCATGAAACCAAGTTCAAACTCAAGTATGTCAATGTTAAGCAAATAAACTAATCTGTCGATGGAAGTGGAAACTTCTTAGCCTCCAAGCCAATTAATACACCCCGCCCCCCAACCAACCCAATTGAAGGATAATGTCCAGTCTCCTGTACACACCATACTTAGTCATTGAAGCATTAAACTATGGGGATGTAGATATTTCAATTCAGCACATCTTTCTCATAGAACCAATTTGAACATATATCTTGGTAATCTTTTACTTATATTTTCAAATGGGCAACTTGACCGCTCCAAGCAATCATAACTAACTGGTATCCGAAGTCATGACATTCTTAGTTGCCTAGAAACTGTTAAAACAGGGGCTGTATAGGGTAACAAACAAATATTTCAAAGAACATGTCTACAGAATATGAGGTGCGAGATGCCAAAAGTGATCGAGTGAAGAGAATGGGAGGCCAAAGGAGAGAAATGAGAGAGTACCCTTGACCAAATGCAGGTGCAGCCCTGGGTGCAGATTTCTCAGCCATAGCAACATTGATCTTGTAGCCCCTCATGTCATAGTCTGCAAAAATATCAAATGTATACATCAATGTGAAATTTCACAGCATTAGAATGTAAGAAAATTTGCTGCCAAGACTTACTGTTATAAAATCCCCCTGCAGAATGTGCTGCACAAGGATCTTCATAAGCAAGACAAGCATCTCCCTTATTATTACCACCCTCATCAGTATAAATCTTTATATTCCATGGCCACTGATCCTTGTAACCTCGTTTCTGCTTAATCCTTCCAACCTAGAGAAAGAAGAATAATAAACAAAGAATTAAAGCTAAAAAATAGACAAAGTAACTAGATGAATCTCCAAAAAACAATTGGGAAATTCCGTTAAACCTAAAACAATATTATGGCGCAAAAAGAGCTAAAGGCAAGTACTGGCTACGCAGCTATGGCAGGTGAGGAGGCATGATTCAACACCCACTAGATAGATGCGGCCGGATCGGATCGGTTTTGAACTGGACTGGACTGTTCCCATACCTGAAAAAATTATCAGGATCGGCCGATAGAATTTCAAGTCTTATTGTATCGGTTTGATTCGGCCAATATGTATCCGATACGAACCGATACGTGAAATTTTCTTCCAAAAAATGAATAATTCAAAAGAAAAATTGAATCGCTATGAACCGATACAGGTAGTTGGACGGGGTGACTGGGCAGGTCGGGGAGAGGTGTTTGGTGGAGCACGAGGACGTCGGCCGAAGTTGTCGGATCACTCGACAGTGGAGGGCTTTGTCTCCAGGGAGAAAAGGAGTGAGTGGAAAGTGTGTGATGATGGTGGTGGTTGGAGTTTAATGGAGAATGATAGAGGTAAAATAAGGATGGAGTGGTGTGGAGTGTTTTGTAAGCTGAGGTGAGGAGAAGAGATGGAGTGGAAAGAGAGAGAGAGAGATGGAGTGTAGGTCTAGTCAAATATATTTTAGTAGTGCGTTATAGACCGAGTGGGGGACCGCGTGTCAGCCCGAGGCTAACGTTGCAACCCCCCCCCCCCCCCCCCCTCCCCAACATTTTAGGGGTGCAACTCGGGCGGGTTGGGCTTGAGCTCAACCCGAGCCCAGCCCGATGAATGATAAGCCTAGCCCTAGGCCGAGCCCAACCCGACCTCGGGTTCAACATATGAAGTCCAAGACCGAGCCCGTAGGAAGCTCGGGTTGGGTCGGGTCCATCGGGTCTATCGGGCTCTAATATGATATTTAATTTTTTTTTTAAATAAAATTAATATTAAACACATAATCAAATAGCAATCAATCACTAATCATTACAAAATACAAACTGACATGAGATTTAGAAGGAATTGAAGAGTTTGGATTAAGAAACTTTGAGTTTAAACTTTTTATTTAAAAAGTATGAAACAATGTATACATATATATATGTGTGTGTGTGTGTGTGTGTGTGTGTGTGTGTGTGTGTGTGTGTGTGGGGTTTTGGGTTTTTTGGTTAACCCGACACATGAATCCGAGCCCAACCCGATTTTTGAACGGTTCAAATATTTTAATCCGAACCCAAGCCCGAGCCCAAGTATCTTCAACCCTAACCAACCCATTAGCAGGTTTACCCGATTGGACTCGGGTTTAGCCCGCCCGAGTTGCACCCCTACCCCCATTGGAGGAGGGTGGGGCCTGATGTTTGCAAGGGGGTCGGTTGTTGTTCCTACACTAGGTTATACATTGAACAGGACCATCACATCCACAGCTAAAAATGCATAAACATGTTTATTGAACAGGACCCATCATCACATCCACAGTTGTACCTAAAAAAATGCATAAAATATACATTAAACAGGTCCCATCAAATATCATTTTATTATTGTATGTAAAAAAATTATAAGTGTAATATTATTGTAAACTATTTTATTATTATTGTATGTATTTAATAAACATGTAAACTATTTGTTTCTAATTTTTTTTCATAATTTATTAATAATTATTTAATATTGTTGATATTGTCGATACCGAAAAATCCGATACTCCGATCCGATACCGATACTTATACAAAATGTCTAATACCTATACTTTGAACCTTGCTTCTAACCCTGTACTATTTTTTATACTACAATGTCATTGTACAAACCAAGTTAACATTTCCTAGTTTCTCAACTAGGGTTGTTTGGCAACCATAGTTTTAAAAGACGAAAGACGCACCAAGGCGCAAAGGTTCCTGGAGCCTGAGGCGCTAGGCTCAAGGCGCGCCTTTTGAAAGCTAGGCGCACTTTTTTTTATATATATAAAAAATATCTACATTTAAAAACTTAGCTACATAGAAGTCCAAATTCCTTGAAAATATCACTAATTATAGACACAAAATTATTCTTTATATATATATATATATATATATATATATATATATATATATATATATAACAATCTAAAAGCCCATTAGATATAAATAACCCAAACTATATACATATAATATACAAACCACATATATATAAGCCTTTAAATATAGAAGTACATTCTAATTTAGAAAACAATCTAAAACCCACAATAATATTAATGACAATAATTTCTATACTTTCCAATAAAGCCCATAAACTATATAACATGTATATAGAAGGTTGGAATATATATATATATATATATATATATATATATATATATATATATATATATATATTAAAGTAACTTTACGCCTAGGCGCACCTTGTTGAGCGCCTGGAGCCTGCGCCTTTCTACACTAGGCGCGTGCTTTTTTAAGGTGGTGCGCCTGGCTTGTTCCTAGGCGTTGTCCCTGCGCATCGCTGCGCCTTGCGCCTAGGCGCGCTTTTTAATTCAATGTTGGCAACTTGAATTGAAACTTGCAAAAGCTATGAAACTTAGCTGCTTATAGTTTTGAAAAAACAAAAGATACTAACTTTAGCTACTAGATGTAGTATGTTATTAAAAGCTCATGATGAGCAAGCTTCCGTATTATTCTACTAAATTCAATAGCTAAATTACATTAGGCATTTAGGATAAAATAACCTTTATTATCTGATGCATTGTCAAGCTTTAATAACATACTACATCTAATGGGAGACGTGTAATAATTCTACGTCTTCAAACTAATGCATATGTTATATGTTAAAATATTTAAAAAAAATGATACTATGCATGATCTTAATGTAAATTATTACGGCTTTGTTATCAAACTTTTGTTAGAATCAGCAAGGTGATTGTGTTCAGTTCAGGAATCCAAAATGAATCTCTTAATGATTGCTCAGGATTGTTGCCTCCTAAAGATCAATTTGCTGAAAGTCTGCAAGTTCATAGACTATAATCCACAAGCAATATTGCAAAACCCTCAATTTACAGTAATCAGAACATTCATAAAAAGCGCAACTGCCAAATTGAAGTTTGGTCCGTGAGTTGTATACTAGTATGCATATAAGTTGAAGCTATCAAATAAAAATAGCAGGTGTTTCTACAAATCCACAAGTTCCTTTTTTTCTTGTTGAGCTCATCCAATGCTTCTAACTCTTGAAGTCGCAAGCGATCATTGTTTTCGTTGGTTTACCTCATTGGACAAAACTATTCTGAGAGAAGGGATCTAGATCTCGAGAGGAAGAATTGCCTCGCACCCGTAGACCAGAGAGTATAATTCACACCAAACAAATAAGATGGTTCCATATATAGTTAAATTATTCGTCTAAAAAAAAGTGTATATATTTTTTATTATATATATATATATATATATATATATATATACAGTCCACAAGCTCGATATGTTGAACAAGTCCCTATGGGAAGTTACAACCTAACTGGCTGTGATGGAACCACAATCCAAACTATAACACTATCATCACTAACTCTTCCAAATATAATCAGATTCAGCCAAATATAATCAGATTCAGCCAACCGAAAAATGGCCAAATGATTTTATGTGGCTTTAGGGTTGGCATATGGACAACTAAACCTATATAAGTTATTATTTTCCAAAACTCCAGAGTACAGAGAAATGACTTCTGGCTGCTTCTTTGACAAGCAAAGTTGTAGCTTTTTCCCTCTTCCTTCGACTAATTCCGTCCTTTTTCCTTACTTCTGCATTTTCATCTACCTGTTTCTTCATCCTATATTCTTGGAGCTTTGCTTTCATGGAGGGTGGAGCTTCAGGCATTTTAAGGTAAGCTCGGGTGCTCATTAGCAAGATTGAGCTTTTATTGCAACATCCCTCGAAGAAAGCTTTGAAAGCCAATATACTAGTATAGATGGTATCTAACTAGAAATTAAGGTAGTCAAAGGCGCAAGGGGCACTTGAGGCACAAAGGGCATATCGTCCGAGGCGCAAGGCGCACTTAAGGCACGCGTCCGAGCTATGCGAGGCGCAAAAATAATAAATAATAAAAATATACATAAATAAATTAGTAATATAAGAAATAAAACTAAATAGCATATTAAAACCAACAAAAATATGTTAAAACATAACCAAATGAAATAACAGAACAGTAATAGCAGTAGTAATCAACTGAACTAACAAGAGTTTGTATTCTCCCTATCACGTTTTTAATACATTTTTGTTTTTCTAGTTCAACTGTAACCAACTTTGACAACTGCGGAAAGGACTATATCCCTCTCACTTGTATAAGCTAAGGGTTATTTCCATGACTCAAATTTTTTGTGTATATATATTAAAAAAACCATAAGGCACACATTTTCTTGGTTGTGGCTTGCTGAAAGACGCACCTTAGGCGCACCCTGGGTACGCCCAGAGAAAGGGACGTCGTCTAGTGAGGGGCTAGGCGCAACTAATGCGCCTTTCTGCAAGGCGCGTCTTTGACTATCATGCTAGAAATTACTAAATATGGTTCCAAATCTATTGGAACTGATACTTGCGTTCTATGTTGCACATACAAGACAAAAAAGTGTCAATGCCCGTATTGTGTACCAGTACCATGCCCGTACCAGTATTGTGTGTGTACATGGGTCGTGTCTGTACCTGTATCAGCAACACAGTTGATTGCTTACTTATACCTATCCGAAAATGTTTGTATCTTGTATCATGTCATTATTCATATTCGTGTTTGTGCAACATAGCTTGCATTGATTATCTATTGGAGATATTATGCCGGATTTCTATTCTTGAGCTATGTATTGAAGATGCTTTTTAATTCATCTTAGGCGGTTTCTAGATCTTGCTTAACATCTATTTCCAACCAGAATAGGATTGAACTATATTGATAAAATGAAATTCAGGAAAAGAGACAAGGAAGAGAGAAGATGAGAGAAATATGATAAGAGAGTGCAAATGCATAAAATCCTAAGTTGCATTTCATGTATTTATATTAACATATGAGGATAAATACACACACTACTTGTTTGTACCGGCATAAGAAAATAAGACCAAGTTATGACTCCAACATCTCCCTCGAGCTAGAGCATAGAGATTCGACATGTCCATCTTGCTACATGCTCATCTTGGTGAGGATATCACCCAACTGATTCTCAACCGAACATATGGAGTGACAATTTGTTTCTTCACCAACAAATGTATAAAATAACAATCCACCTCAAAATGTCTAGTGCACTCATGAAACACGAGATTACTAGCGATGAAAATTGTTGATGTATTGTCACACTACATCTCCATAGGGATAGAAACCATGATCCTCATCTCATGAAGAAGAGATCGCACCCAAATCATCTCAGAAGTTGTATGAGCCACAGCATGGTATTCGATCTCTACACTAGAACCCACACTTTCTGCTCCACGTCACAAGATTACTCCCAAAAAAGGTATAGTATCCAGAAGTAGACCTATTAATTTGATTACATGCCCAACCAACATCACCGAAACCCTTTATTGTGACAATCTGTGATGGTTTGTACAACAAACCATTTTCAAGTGCACCATTTAATATCGCAAAATACGAAATATAGCATCCAAATGTGGCTGTCGAGGAGCCAGCATAAATCCAACTGGATATGTGATGTAGGCCTTCAAGTCAGAAATATCAAATAGTCACTCCCAGATATAGTGATATCAACATAAAAATCAACACAATGACACCTCCTATAGAAGATAGGCTAAACACTGAGTGATCTACGGGAATGCGTAGAAACCCATATTGAATGATAACTAAACTTATCAAACCAACAACGAAGAGATTGTTTTAGCTCATATAAAGCCTTTTTCAATTAACACACCAGATTGCCACTACCATACACAACATAGCATGGTGGTTGATCCATATAAACCTCATGTAAGTCATCGTGCAAGAAAGCATTCTTGATGTACAATTTACACATAAGTTTTTCGCAATTAACCGCTAGAGAGACAAGAATGCGAACGGAATTCAGTCGAGCCACAAAAGAGAAAGTCTTCATATAATTCACATCATGTCTGGTTATACCCTTTTGCAACCAATTGCACCTTGAGATGCTCAACAAACCCATCTGAATGATACTTAACATTGTACACCCACCAATAACCCATCGTTCGTTTTCCAACGGCAAGTGAGGTAAGCTCCAAGTCTGATTTTGATACAAATCAAATATCTCTTCATCTACTGCCTTTTCCAACAAGAAGATGACATAGCTTGCTTATAAGTGTTAGGAATGGAAATAGAAGACAATGAGGCAGCAAAAGTATGTAAAGAATGTGACACTGTGGTAGAAGTCGGATCCTCGGGCGCTAGAGATGATGTGGTGGGGCTAAATCGCAAAAACATGTTTGTCCTTGGATTTCTGAAAAACCTGTAAAGTATGAGCACATATAGAAATGAATTCAGAAATGACCGAAAGTGGTATAGAATGTACAAAAACGAAAAGAAAAAAAAGGGTCTCCTGAAGGAAAGGAAGGAGTGAAAGGTCACTTCCTCAAGCACCAAAGATGATGTGGTGGGGGCTAAATCACAAAAACAACATTTGTCCTTATATCTCTGGAAAATCTGTAAAGTATGAGCAAATATAGAATGAACAGGAATGACCGAAAGTGGTATAGAATGTACAAAAACGAAAAAAGATGCTCCTGAAGGAAAGAAACGAGTGAAAGGTAGCTTCGGCACAGACATAACATTTACTCGATCGAGGACTAACAATAACCATTTTGAGTTCGAGGATAACCAAAAAAAGATACTTGATAAGTCGAGGAGCAACTTGCCTCGATTAGGCTCCAAATTGTGAACAAAAGCAACAAAACACGAAGAGGTAAAGTAATAGGAGAGACACATAGATGTAACATGGAGAAAGGACTTGGTTATCTAACACAAATGATAGCATGCGATTAATCAAATAACATGCAGTAAGAACTGCATCTGCCCAATATTATTTAGTAACATGCATATTGAACATAAAAAATCGAACAACATCTAAAAGGTGTATGTTCTTGCGTTCAGCTACACCATTTTGTTGAGAGATATGGATGCAACTATTCTGATAAATAATATCACGATCGACACAAAAAAGTGACAAACGATCGAGTATAAAAGCATTATAAGACCGTAAAATTTTAATGCATTTATCAAACTGAACATAATTTCATTATAAAAGTTGGATAGCACACAGAAACTCAAATTAGTTTTTTATTAAATACAACCAAGTCATTCAGGAACAATCATCGACAAAGATGACAAAATACAAAACTTTTGAATGTTCGACTTAGAAGTACCCCAAATGTCAGTACGAACAGGATCAAAGAACTGCAACTCATAACTCTCAACACGATGAGGAACCGCACAACAATAATGATTGCTTAACTGACAAGCCTCACATTCTAAAACAAAAACAAAACTCAAACTAGGAAGAACATAGACGCAACTTAGCCAAAGATGGATGGCCCAAACGACAATATTACTGCAAAATAGAAATAGAAACTGAAGAGAAAGCCTTTCCATGTGAATTCAAATAATACAACACATCTCTTTTATATCCCGAACTAATGATCTCCTAAAAAAACATAAGAATTGAAAGAAAATGTTATAGAACAATGAAGTGATTTAGTTAACTCGCTCACAAATAGCAAATTGAAAGAAAAATTAGGCACATATAATGAATCAGATAATGACAATGACTAATGACTGGGTACAGTGAATGATAGATTTTTCAAGCACAGTACGAGTATACCCATCAACCAAGATAATATTATGTTTTTTAGGACCGATTATGAAAGATAATTTATACCATACATGTGAGAACTTGCTCTGAATTCAATGACCCAAGAGGTGTATGATGACTGAGTTTCCACAAAGGTCGAATTACCTATATGTGCGATAGTTGCAATAGGTTGGGAGTTGGTACTAGCAAACACGTTTAATTTTTGGAGAGTATATTCAAGTTAATTGGAGGTATCAGAAGTTGAAGTCACATTAGAAGTGAAGCATCATATCCAGGAACTGAAGTTAACCTTGGACTGCACGTTTTCTTTCATTACAAATGTAATATGCATACTCGAGTTTTACCCCCACTTGTACCAATACTACTCTTTGAAGTAGTCAAACATGCCATAATAGTAATACTTTTGTGGTGTACCACGACTACCACAAGCACTTCTCATACCACCATGAACGCTTTCCCGACCACCACTACCAGCAGCACTAGTACCCAAGGCAGAAGAGTCATTACTCGGTACTACTAAACTTTGTCATAGAAATGAATTATTGAGACGAGAAAGTATATGTCACTGTAGGTAACTGGTCTCCAGCAAGAATCTTAACCTTATAAGGTTCAAGTGCATAATCCAAGCCAACTAGGATGAGTGAAACATTGAACTCCTTCTATCATTGAGCTATAATCGGATGATATTGTAAGAGTTCCTCCTACATAACCTTCTTCGAAGCCAGATACTCGTTCGCAACCTTCTCATTCTAATTTGTATTAAAGAGTAACTCGTACAACTCATACATACGGACCATATTCCGCTTCTATGAATAGAACTCTTCCAGAGATAACCAAATCTGTTTGGAGGACTCGCACCACCAAACATTAGAGGCAATGTATGGGTTCTATACTATGCCACAATAATGACATAATATATGCATCTACACACATCCAATCCTCATAATCGGCGGAGTCTTCTATTAAAAACTCAAGTTCTTTTTCGCCCTCAACACAAACTTAGACCATGCAAGATACATCGGACCATTGGATTTTACCGTAATAATTGCCTTCCCAACTTCATCATTACTGTGAATAACAGTACAAGGATTGTCGGACCACCACTAGTAGTAACCACGCTAGAAGATTTAGTCTCCACCATACTTGCAGATGCAACAAAAACATAAGACCCCAAAATCCTAGAACTCACAAAAAGCCAGGACCAACAACAAACAACTAAGATCTATAAATACCATAGATCTCACAACAAACAACGACAAACAACCATGAATAACGAGATCACAAAATGATTATGCAACCATTAATCAATGCCCAAAGGAATAAACCGACTTACAAGTCTAAAATCAAATAAGACTGACTTATGACTCTTAACATATAAGATTGAAACCAATTTTACCATTACTATACTTCAAAAATCATAAAAGCTAGGATGTGTATTCATATTGAGTTCAAAATTGATACTTTCATGTCCAACATTGAAACAACAACAAAAAATTGCATGTGCTACATGTTAACCATGTAGGAGTTCCATCTCCATACATATTTCCATCACAAAAATCGGTTCCATTTTTTTGTAACTATTCAATAATATGAATTTAGGTGATATTGTTACGATGAGGACATCAGCAACCAGTTACGAAGACCTACCAACGTAGAAGACGGCACAACACGGCATCATTATGGATTAGTATTTGAATTCAAAAATTTTGTTGTCAAAAAAGAATTTAAATTAATGATTATATTATGGTCCAGATTAGACAGGAACGGTTTCCTCAATGATCCATTAAAAAATTACACTCTTAGTGAAGGACCGTTTAGAATTTTGCAGAGAATTGAATCGAATGTGTATGTTATCGACTTACACTTGAATTCGGGATCAATTCAACATTTAATATTGAAGATTTGATGGCTTACAAGGGTCCTCCAATTAGTCCAGATAATCCACTTTTGGATTCACATAAGCCTACCCCTGAGCCTTTGCCAGATAGCTCCCCTCCACTACCATCACTTCTATTGTCTTAATCAACAGATCACACTGATGAAATATTGGATTATCAAATCATCTCTACTAGAGATGGTGGTTGACTGATGGAATTTTGGATTATCAAATCCTCTCTACTAGAGATGGTGGTTGTCAAACTTACTTGGTTCGATAGAAAGGTCATCCTAAATCTGATGATCCGTGGATTACATGGGAGGAGTTGCAACAACTTAATCCAAATTTACTGGAGTACTATAACAGTAGCTATGGAAGTCATTAGCCAGAGCGAATTCCTTTCACCCGGAGGAAATTGGTAAGGACATCAAACTACCACTTATGAAGACCTACCAACGTAGAAGATGACGCACACGACCTCATTATGGATTAGTATTTGAATTCATAATTTTTGTTGTCAAAACAGAATTGTCCTAGTCAATAGGCAGGATAGTTGTATTTACCTATTCCTTAGGAGTCTGTAAGTTATGTTTCTTTTATGTTTACCTATTCCTTAGAAGCTTGTATGTTTGTTGTTTGTTTGTATGGTTCTATTTATACTCTTGTTTGCCAATGAAAAGAGGCAATAAATAAATGAACAAAAAATTACTTTTGCTGAGCTCCACTTTCCACATGGCTGCAATAGCCTCAAGGTTGTAAAAATCGCTAGTCGGTTCACGGGGACTTAAGGATTAATCAGAAACTAGTCGGATTATATATATCTATTCTACTATATAATAGGAAAACTTGATGGTGAAACTTTTGAATTCCAAAAATACCCTTACATGTCTATATTAATTAAAAATGGTTCATTAATTTTAATAAGGACAACTTAATAATTATGAATACTACCGCTTGATCTTCCTAAAGAGTTTTCCTAAATTAACTAAAAGAATATTAAAATACGTGCAAGGCACGTGCACATATGCTAGTCGGATTATTTATATATATATATATATATATATATATATATATATAATCCGACTAGTTTCTTATATATATATATATATATATATATATATATATATATATATATATATATACACAAACATACAAGCATATGTTTGTGTATATATATATATATATATATATATTCTTTTGAAGCTTGTATGTTTGTGTGTGTATATATATATATATATATATATATATATATATATATATATATATATTAAAAAATCACCTAGAATCGGACACAAAAGAATTGCCTAGAACGGCACACCACTGGCGGAGGGAGAAGAGGCGAGTGGGGTCACATGACCCCACTCAAAATTATATATATATATATATATATATATATATATATATATATAGCATATGTAGTCAACAGCCAGTTGTGGTTTATAATCTATTCCCTCAAAGAAACGTGGCTGCTCTCTCCCTATGTTTCCTCTTCCCCTCTCCCGTAGGCCAAATCTCTCTCTCCCCTAAAAAAACAGAAAGCGCTGAGCTCCACTTTCCACATGGCTGCAATAGCCTCAAGGTTGTAAAAATCGCTAGTCGGTTCACGGGGACTTAAGGATTAATCAGAAACTAGTCGGATTATATATATTAAAAAAATCACCTGGAGACACAAAAGAATTGCCTAGAATAGCACACCATTGGCGGAGGGAGACGGGGCGAGTGGGGTCACATGACCCCACTCAAATATATATATATATATATATATATATATATATATATATATATAGCATATGTAGTCAACAACCAGTTGTGGTTTATGATCTATTCCCTCAAAGAAACGTGGCTGCTCTCTCCCTATGTTTCCTCTTCCTCTCCCGTAGGCCAAAATGGCTTTCTCTCCCCCGTAAAAAAAAACAGAAAGCTCCTGAATGTGCTCTCTCAGTCTCTCCCGTAAAAAAAAAGAAAGAAATCAGTTGACAAGTGACAACAGTGCCTCTTCACTACCCTTTCAAAAATAAGAAGAAGAAGAAGAAGAAGACAAGCTCAAGGAAGCCAATCTATTTAGACAAGTTTGTGCTTTCTTGGAAAAATATCCAATCGTTTTGAGTTTTAAGATATAAAATTGCATATTTGGGGTATTTTTGTAGAGAGATCTGCATTGTACTCGGCGCTAGGCAAGGCGAGACGACGGCCTACCCGCCTCGCCTAGGCCTGCCCAGGCGTCCGCCCAGGTCAAATATGATTTTTTGCAGAACAAAATTGCAGTTCTGTGCAAACAGTGCAGTTATGTATAAGATATTAAGAAGCAACAATATAGCAGTATAAAAAAAGAGTTGATTTGTCAAGATCAGTTGATAACAAATATACACAATTAACATTAACATTAACAGTTGATAACTAATGCAATATGCAATATAATAAACTTTAACCAATAAGCAATATAATAAGCCGAAAGTAAGCATTAAGCAATATAATAAGCATTAACCAATATTCAACATCAAATAATAATAAGTTGATAACTAATACACATTAAATAAGCATTTTTTCCTCTTGTTTTTGACCAAAAGCCTGAGAGATTTAACCCTAACGCCTATAGCAGCCAATACCTGATCTACAACCGCCTAGGTACGCCTATATATTCCCCCAATCGCTCCTAGGCGCCCATCGCTTGACCCTTTATTTTTTTCTCCAGGTCGAGGTGGGTTGCCCCTAACATGCACATCTAGACGTCGCCTTTGACAACATAAGGAGAGATAATTTTTTGATGGATTTTATGTGAGGGTTTTGTTATAATACAGAACTAGTCGGCGGACTAGGTACCTGCCCAGGCCGACTAGCGCCCGACTTTTCTGGCCAATTTTTCCCATATCCTAGGCGGTCATGGCCGACTAGCAACTAGGCGCCGAGTATTCAACCGAACAGCCAGATTTTTGCAACATATCATAGCCTAAGGCCATCTCCAATAGTTCTAAAATTGAGTTTCTATCATACTTGTCATTGTACTTTAAGAAAATTTCTATCATAGTTGGTAGAGTTTCTATATAAAAATTGCACACACACAAAACACTTTCTGCTAGTTTTCCATTTATATTCTACGTGGCAACAAACAAAAAGATCAATTTAATGACGTAATGTCCAATATTAATTGGTATGAGAGGTGGAGAATTTCTATGAGGGTTTCTACATGTATAAACCCTCATAGAAAAACTCTATCCTACATCACCGTCACATAGGATAAAAATTGAGATAGAAATCATCATTGGGAGAAGTTTTATCTAAATTGGATTTCTATCATAGAAATAGGGGAGATAGAAATCCCCATTGGAGATGGCCTAATAGTTCCTTCTCTCCTATCCCATCTTATTCCCGACCCCCCTGCCATTCTCCTCTAAATAGTAGGTGGTAGGCAGCAGAAGCAATAGCAGCATGCAGCAAAAGCAGAAGAAGCAGCAGACAACAACTGCAACGGACAGCAACAACGAGCGGCTGCAGGAGGCAGTAGCAACAACAGACGACGACGACGACAACAGTCACCCCTCTCCGAGTCCTCCGCTAGCACCGAACCGATAATCATTCGACATTAAGATTCAAAGTCACCTTTTCATTTTAAATCAATTAATTGAGACAAATATATCTACATCTGATACACTATCAAATAGACAACTGATCCACAAATAAGCTCGAGTTCCTGTACAAACATAAAACTGGAACTTGTTATCATCCTAAACATTAAATGGAGAAGTAGCCTGATTTAAGTAGTAACATTTGATTCAATTTCCTACAAAATCTAAGGTTTGCATGATAACTTGTGGTCTCTTGCTTTATATAATCATTAATTTTGGAAACCTAGGAATTATCTGGTAGTTAGTAAAGAGTTAAATAAAACTTGCTTTAATTCAATTTAAGTTGTTGACTTTAAGCCTCGCATTCATTCATATTCATATTATTTCCATCATCTAGGCCTCTTATAATTTGTCGTGCTCCATTTACCTTCTTTTAAAGTTTCTTTGTGTTTGACATCGTGACTGTGTTAGCCCAATAATTGTATCATATTTTTGAATATGGCTAATTGATTAAGTTTAACATTATGATATCACTAATATTCATACAATCACATTAATATTGATACTTAAACTTAGCATTGTCCTAATGTGAATTAAATTCTTCATATCTGCAACTTGTTTTGTTCGTCTAACATGTATTTGCATAAAGTAGTAAGCAACATCAAAAATGGACATGCAATGCAAAATCATAATAGGTCACAGACAACGTTATATCAGAAGATATCTCTGAACCGTCTAAGACATCTTCGTGGTCTCGCACTTGGGGTCTGAAATTTTTTTGAAAAAAAAAAATTCAGGGAAATTTCTGAAAAAAGATTTAAGTTTTTTTTTTTTTTGAAATTTTTTAAAATGTGAATTTTTTTAAAAAAGTTTTTATTTTTTATTGAATTTTTTGAATTTTTTTGAAAAAATTTAAATCTGAAATTTTTTTGAATTCTCAAATCTGAAATTTCAAATTTAAAATTTCAAAAAATTTAATTTTTTTTAATTTTTCGCCTTGGCCGAACAGGGGCCGACTTGGCCGAACAGGTCCGCCTAGGGCCGAATATGTCCGAACAAACGCCTAAGAGGGCCGGTTTGGGGGTTTTGGTGCGGCAGGCAGCCGCCTAGCCCTAGACCGAATTTTAGAACAATGCAAATTAATGTACACAATTTATCAGCCTCAAGCTCCTATCCATTGTCCACATCAACCTTAAAGCCTCTTGCTTCATCACCTACACTAACCTAGCCTCTTTTCTGCAAGAAACACCAGCCCTACCACCAACTCGATTATGATTTACTTCAAAATTATCCTTTTCTTTCGAGCATAAAACAGTACAAAAAAAATTAATCATGCATGATACACGACTGCAAGGATTGAAGGAAATTAGACAAAAAGTCATTAATGAAGTTTCTTTTCTATTAGACAAATATATTAGTTAAGACATTTTTGGTTGGTCATCATTGTTTTTATAGAGCCTATCGGCAGAGTTGGAGTTGAAGTCAGATATGTTTTGGTTGAAACTTGCCTCCAAATCTGCCCCAAGTCAGGTCTGGTAGATCGGAGCTTTGTTGGATCCAACTCCATTTGCATTCCTATCTGTTGTTGTGTCCCACTTAGAATTTTATAGGTTTCAACTTCTAACCACAGCATGCTTCAAAGGAAGAATAACATAGGCAGTTCTTTCATCTTGTAAACCGCAAAGTCAAGAAGATTGAAGAATAGGGTGGCGACAAACAATAATGGAAGAGAACTACCTTCTGACCGACTTATTAAACTATTAAGTGGTAAACCCATCAGAGCTAGGTTCATGTCTAAGGAGTTATTGGCCCATAAGCATCTGAACGAGTTTCCAAGACTACAATAAACTACATATCCATCAGTTTGGGACCAAGACATAACATGACTAAGGATCAAGACATAACATTACTACAATTAGCTACATATCCATTAGTTTGGCACCAAGACTAAGGATCAAGACATTACATGTTTTCCATCTCTTCTCAAGAAAGAAGAGTGGTGTTTATTTGAAAATGGTGCTCAATTCGACCAAAATCTCTTTGTTTGGGGCTACTAAATCATAATTTTCCCCCAATTTACCAAGTACTTCAAATGTCTAAGGAGTTATTGGCCCCTAAGGATCTGAACGAGTTTCCAAGACTACAATAAACTACATATCCATCAGTTTGGGACCAAGACATAACATGACTAAGGATCAAGACATAACATTACTACAATTAGCTACATATCCATTAGTTTGGCACCAAGACTAAGGATCAAGACATTACATGTTTTCCATCTCTTCTCAAGAAAGAAGAGTGGTGTTTATTTGAAAATGGTGCTCAATTCGACCAAAATCTCTTTGTTTGGGGCTACTAAATCATAATTTTCCCCCAATTTACCAAGTACTTCAAATGTGACTAGCAAGTGAGCTCTTCTATTGAGATCACTAATCCCTATGACCACATGCATCCTAGTTTAGTGGGACTTGCTTATCTAGCTTAAGGTCCATATTTGGATAATCTTGCTTCTTTAAAGTTTATTTCTTATTGTTGTTGGGAATCAAGAGGACTCTAGTTCCGATTCCTTTCCTACCTTCTTTTATTGCAAATTTGACCAACTTTAACTGTATCTCCTAAGTTATATAACGGGCAGGCTGCATATTGTACTGCGCTTGAACAACAACCATGAACAAGAGCTGAAGTCATCATTTCAATCCCATCAAAGAAAAGTTTAGGTTGCATATAATTGCTTATATATTGGATTGGTGTGCTGAATCCAATTCAGCCAAATTTGACATCATAAGGTAATCCTAGAATCAACACCATACCAAGTCAAGGTATATATGAGATGACTTAAGGGTACTCTTCTGCATTATTAAGATTAGTAGTCTTTAGTAAGTAGGAAAGAGTATAATAAGGGGGAACAGAAAACTATACCTGCCCAATTCCTCCAAAAAGCTCCTGCAACTCATTGGTAGTCACGTCTGGTGGCAGATTCGAGATATATATCCGAGCATTATCACATGTTTCCCCACAGTTATCATCACACTGCTTGACTTTCGCAGGTGCATCAACTGGAGGGGCTCCATAGCCACCGCCACCACTGTGATGAGGGGGAGGAGCGCCGCCGCCCCGGCCACCGTACCCACCATCATAACCACCAGGCGGGCCCCCACGACCAATGGGAGCATCGGCATATGGGTTCAGAGGTGGCGCACCGTATGTTGGAGGGAGAGAGCTGGGGCCACCGTAACCAGACTGAGGAGGAACCAGCTCTCCGTAGCCATTGCCGCCACCGTAAGAGCTGGGTGCCGGGGGGTAATTCCCACCAGACGGAGCGCCATATGAAGGTGGAGGAATCTCAGCGTAACCGCTGTCCTCTCTTCCCTGACTCCTGTAGCCTCCGCCTTCGTCCCTTCCGCCTCTGTAATTACCAGATCTGCCTCCGCGATCGCCGTCGTAATTCCGTCCCCCACCGCCATCGCCACCACCTCCGCTATTGTAACCACTACTACGTCCTCCTCCGCCACCAGCACTGTTATAATCTCCTCGACCGCCATCGCCGACTCTGTTATAACCACCTCCGCCACCATCACCACCTCTGTTATAACCACCTCCGCTACCGCCACCACCGCTGCCAGCGGGAGATGGAGCGCCGCATTTGTTGCACTCGGTCCTTCTCGCAAAGTTCAGGTTCCCACAACTGAATCAAGGGAATCAAGGGGGAAAAAAAGAAACTTAAGAACGATGATAATATAGATATCGATCAAACATAGAAAAACAAAAAACAAACATAGAAAAACAGAAAACGAACCTAGGGTTAGGGCAAGGCCAGTCGCCATCTCGGCCGCTTCCACCGCCACGACCTCCTCCACCGCCGCCCCTTCCTCCGCCGCCGCCGCCTCCACGACCGCCACCACCGCCATATCCACCGCGCCCACCGCCTATATCGAAGCATCGAATAGACCAGAAATCGTAAGAATAATCAAAAACCTAACAAAAACAATATAATCAAGAAGAAACCTCGACTCGAAGAGTATCCTCCGCCGCCGCCATCGCGGCCGTAGCCGCCACCGGATCCACCGCCATAGCCAGACATTGTTTTTAGGTTTTTAGGGTTAGGGTTCCTTTTTCTCGGAAGAAGAAGAAGAAGGAGATCGAGAAGGGGAAAGAAAACTTGGGCTATATCGAAAGAAATCGAGGTCTCCGGATTCTCAGTAGTGAAATTACTTTTGCACCCTTGCCGTAGGAAGAAGGATCTTTTGATATGGACGGTCCTGATTTATTTCTATTCCGTTCGATTAGAAGTGATGTGGGTCACGTGTCACGCCATGGCGTGATTATGAAAGCCGTTATTATTACAAGAAGATACAAAGAATAGTCCAACTAAGTTAATTTTTCTTTCTCAAATACTAGCATATATCCAAGTGTGTTGTACGTATTATAACTTTTTTTAATTAATTTAGAAAGACTATTTAAGAAGACCAAATGACAGGTTTCGTAATTACTAAGTTATTTTTATTAAATTTAATGAACTATTTAAATTAGTATAGACGTACTTTGCACCTATTTTAATTAGAATATCATAAGGTAAGATATCGTCTTTTTGTCTTTTCCATGTGATTATTCATGTATGTGCTTTCTTTTTACAATAACAAGATATTCGAAGTACATTTTTTTTTCTTTTTTTTAATTTTCTGTTGAGAATAATAATATTTGAAAAATTGTAAGGATAGAAAAATTTATTATCATTGGAACATGAAAATTATATGAAAAAAGAAAAGTTGCATGCAAACTTTATTGGTTTGACTCTTAAACATAAATGACATGCAAGTTGACATAATAATATCCTGTTTATAAAATACTCAAGGGTATTTTAGTAATTCAAAAGTTTCACCACCAAGTTTTACTATTATATAGAAAAGATATGCAAGGATATTTTTGGAAAAAAAATTCACGGTGAAGCCTAACTTTTGGCATTATATAGTAAAATAGATTCTGGAAATGGTGAAATAATTTTCTAGGAGAAAGTGAGTTAACTACCCCTATGTTTTACACTTATTACAACATAAATCACTCATAGTTTAAAACTAATTATATGTACCAATATATAGTTTCTATTTTCTATACAAACTTATAACACTAACCACCCTTATGTTTTATAAAAATTTTAAAGATAATGGATGGTCAGTGTAATTATTTTCGGAATAGCTATATTCCTTGTAATACTTATGAAACAGAGGGAGGATCAGTATATTTATTTCAATTTTCTATGACACCCTTCTCTAAAATAATTATTTGACTCCAAGAAAAAATATTATGTTGTGATTTTGGGTAAACCCAAATATGAATGCCTTTATTCATACTCACAACAACATCTATCTCCTTTCCTCTATATATGTTATCAATAAGAAAAGCTACGTACAGACATCCGGATACCAATTTTTTCGCTTTCTCTCTTATTTTCACTACACGTTATTAGTACCATTGCTCTAGAAATCGAGACTAACACGAACGTTTGAAGAGTTTCAGGCCACCGATTTCTCAAAAGAGTATATACCAATTTCAAAATTAGGTTTATAGATTAATTTTTTATTTATAAAAAGTATGATTCTTATAGCATGATACTTGATTTGGAAAAAAAAAAAAAACATGACATACATATTGGTCTCCAATTTCAATTATATGTGATAACTGAATGCTTGTTTGGATAAATAAATGACAGAATCGTCAAACTTCAAACTTGAGAGACCTTGTACTTTTTAAATGGAAAGTATCTAACTCAATTTTCAATTTTCCTCTTTGCTATAATTCTTCTCTTCATGTCTTCAAACTTGAAACCTATCCATTTTTTCACGAGTAGCAGAGTAGCACATTGAATGCACATTGTGCAAGGACCTCTCTGATTACTAATATGGATTAAAAGTTATGTTCCATAGACAGGATGAGGTGAATTTTTTATAATTTACTAGTGGAGCATTCCCGATACCAATATATTTAGCCAAGAAAAAGAGAGCATCTCCAACCCTATTGTCTTGTTAAGTGTTGTGAGTCTTAGGTGGCTCCTATGTGGTATGAGTCACAAGACAATGTCTTATTTATGTGGCAAAATTATATCTCAAAAGACAATGAGATTGAAAAACTCTCTCCAATGCAAAAGTATTGAGGAGACAATAAAAAGTATTTTTTTCAACTTCCAAGACAACTCTTCCAATTCTTCAACTTTTTTATAAATATTTCTATTCATAATTGATGATGTGGAGACAAAGTCATTGTGAAATGCATTGTCTTGTTTTATTCTACATTTACATTGGAGAAGAATTTTTGGAATGAAAGTTTGTCATTCCTATGTGACAACTATTTTTTCTAAACTCACAATAGGGTTGGAGATGCTAGCTCTTAGTGAAAGATTAGAATACTCGGTATCAGTTACAGTTAGGGCCTGTTTGGTAAATGGGAACTGGGATTGAATTTTAACTTTTGATAGGAAGTGATCCAAAATCTACAAATTTCAATGTTTGGTAACCGGTATTTTGGAAATTGATTTGGGGAGAGAATCAGGAAGTGCAGTTCCTGTCTCCTGCTTGTCCCCCCTCAAAATCCAAATTCCACTTCCTCCATTCTCATCCAGATGTGGAGGATTATGAGTATGGATTTGAAACAACAACAACAACAACAACAACAAAAAAAAAAAAAAAACTAGCTGCGATCACCTGCCAGCGAGCCGCCATCACCCCCCCCCAACCAGCCTCCTTGCCCGGCGTCCGGCTCCTCCGCCGTCGAGGAGGCTGTAGAAGTCGACGCCGACGCCTCGATCTCGCGGAGCTCCGGAGTCTCTGCCGCTGCTGTCGTTCAAATTTTCTGTAGGAGGCTTTGTGGCGGCGGCGGCGGCGGCAATGGTGGTGGTGGTGGTGATGGTGGTGGTGGAAGGAGAGAGAAGGGGTTTGTAAAAGTGGGGTCAACGTGTGTGGGAGAAAAAGGTGGCTGAAAATTTTTTATAACGTGGAAGGAGAGAGAGGGTTCTGTAGGAGGCTTTCTAATAACAGATTATTTGATAACAATGTATGATTTAACTAATTCTTTTTAGTTAGTATTAATTTATTGTTTGTTATTGTTAGGTGGCTGAAAACTTTTGTTATTATTTTTTGTTAGTTGGTTGGTAATTAATTTATTACTTATTAATTTATAAAATTTTAATTCTTAATTAGTTTGTAATTAATTTTGGGTTCATTAATTATATATTCTTAATTAGTTAGTAATTATAATATACTTTTTCACTTTCCATTTTTTTACCTCATATCTGAATTTGTTGCGGTTCTTCCAGATGACCCAAGTGATGGCAGCTGCGACGATCTGGTGGCCTTGCGAAGCGTTTGCCAAAGTGACCAGAAGATCGTTGAAGCTTCCACCGTCCAAGGTCTGGCTGCAACGGTGAGAGAGAGTTGTCCACACCCTTATAGGTAAGTTTTCGGAGTAGAAGATGTGGTCCACCGTTTTATGATTGTCTCTCGGTACAGCAATGACACGCGGATGCTAAGCTGAAGACCATGGTAGTGAGTGCGTCGTTGGTGGGGAGCTTCCTGCGAAATGCTCTCCACATTAGAAAGAACCATTTTTTGGGGATGCAAGGATGCTAGAAGGATCCCATGGTGGGATGAGGCACCCCCAATGCCACGAGCAACACTTCTGGCCGATGCAATTATGAAGGATCCGTTGTCCGCAATAGACCACCGCAGAACGTCAGGGTCCATTTTGATCTTCAGCCCATCGGCAAGGAGCCTAGTTGCAGCCTCCTCTCCAACCCATTCTCGAACCCTCTCCCGATTTCAGTCGTCCGAGTGGTCCCGCAACTCTCTGATCATGCCTTGGGAAGGGGCAGCTGGTGATTGGGGGAGGAGATCTTCCCCGGTCCAACGTTCGAAGAATATAGATGATTCGCTTGAACCCAGCTGTAGGCGTATCATCGGTTCAGCAAGGCTCCATCCATGAAGGATTCGTCTCCACGACGCTGAAGATTGGCAGTTGGAGTCAGCGTTCGACGGATAAATGTGCTTGAAATATCTGGCCTTCATGAACCGTATCCAGAGATTCTGGCTCACTCGGAGCTTCCACCACAGCTTTATCGAGAATGCATCAACGACGTGCATCAGCCTGCAAAAGCCCAGGCCTCCCTCCCCGGTAGGTCTGGCCATGGTGTCCCAACTAGCCCAATGATGTTTGTCCTTGTCGTCGCAGTGGCTCCAGAAGAAGTTGGCAAAGAGGTTTTTGATGGATGTGAGAACCATCTTAGGGGTGAGTAGGCAGCTAAAGTGTATATGGGGATAGAGGATAGAACATGTTGGATCAGGATCATCTTTTCGATAGGCGATAATGTAGCGTTATGCCACCCCTCAAGTTTTTTTCCTGATCTTACCCACCAGCCCTTCGAAGATGCTCGCGTTGGATCTGCCGTAAACCAACGGGCACCCCAGGTAGGAAAAAGGTGGGTATGCAACAGAGAAGGAAGTAATGTTGGTAAGGGTAAAGACATGTTCTATGTTGGTCTTGTGGTGGACGTAGATGACACTTTTGTTGGGATTGACACGGTGACTAGAGCATCTAGCATATCTCTGAAGAGTGTTGTGTACCACCTCCACAGATCCAACATCTTCCGAGGAGAAAATGAGGATATCATCATCATATGCCAAGTGGATGATGATCGGACAGCCGCTAATGGTGTGAAAGTGGTAGAAATTCGGGGTGGCCACAAGTCTGTTAAGATTTCTGCTCAGAGCTTCCACGGTGATGATGAAGATGGTGGAGGATAACAGATCTCCTTGTCTAACATCGTGACTAGCCTTCAAGAAGCCTTCAGCTTGGCTGTTGTTCACTGTGGAGAACCACGAATTGCTGATGGATCTCCACACGATGTTGGTCCAACTTTCCGAGAACTCGAAGGCCCTGAACCCCCAAATCATGAATTGCCAATCCAGCCTGTCGTACGCCTTCTCCATGTCTAATTTGATAGCAATGTTTACGCCCCTAGCTGGTAATTTTATGCATGTGATCATTTTTCGAGCCATCAATATGTTGTCTAAGATGTTTCTGCCACGAACAAAGCCACTCTGCTCTTCGAAGATTATTTTAGGGAGGATCTCGGACATACGGTTGGCAATAATCTTGGAGATGATTTTGTTAGTAAAATTGCACAGGCTTATGGGTCGAAAATCCTTGAAGGTTACCGGGTTATCCTGTTTGGGGATGAGAATCAGATTAGCGCAAAAAATATATCTGGGGTACCTGGCTCCTTGAAAAAAAGCAACGACCGCCTCGTGGATATCCGACTTGATAATGTCCCAGCATGATCTGTCATGACCCGCACTCGCTTTTAGTGATACGAGTGCGTGTCTAAGCCAGCCTACGTCGCAAAGTCGGCGGTAGAACGCTGTCAAGCCCGCAATAAATAAATGCTCAAAATAGACTTTATTGCTCATTCACAGTTTTAATAGATTACAACATTTACAAGAATTATATTCAAAGAAAATACAATCTTCTAACATATTGAAAATGATACCACATCTATCTAATTTATAGGTTTTGGCCTGCAAATACACCCGTATCTCCCAATGCTAAGTGAAGCCACAGCCAACCTGAAAAATGATGGTTTCCAGTCAGGAATGGAACAAGCACACATATGATAGCTATCCGAAACATAACAGAATCACAAAACATGAAAATAGCATATAAGAAGTGAAAACTAGGAAATAACAATCATCATGGGATCATGGAAAAGGACAGGAAATTCTAGCAAGTAAACATGTAAAGCATGGCAGTGTGGTGAGGAACAAAATGAAACAACTAGAACAAGAACTATCTACGTGTGTTGAAATATCCATTTCTACGTGTGAACGGCTAAGGGGTAAATCCGACACCTTGCACGTGTCGTGTGCAGCTGCTATTAGTCAAGAATAGACATTTTGGGGATAGAATGGGTAGTTCACACGTCTACTAAGATATTTCTCCGCCCAACTAGTACTTATGGAATCAGTCGCAAGCATGGTAATCATGTAATGACAGTCAAGAAGTATAATAAATCCATAATACTAATTTTTCGTGTGATGAGCGTGTCAACAAGCAGCAAGACATATGTATAACATGTAAAGGAAACTAGTAGAAACGGAAGCAATCAGTATATATACTTGCCTGTGGTCCTTTGCTGGTGAAACAACCATCTTGTTGGGTCCAACATAGTCCGGTCAACCTAGGGTCGATTATGAATTAGTTAGAAACACAAGAAACAGGGATGTAGGACTAGTTACGATCAAGATAAAAATTGAGAGAATTTAGAAAGTAGATATAATATTTGAAACTATATTTTACTATTTAAAATAGTTTTAGGTAATTACCTTGAAGATATATAAAATTATTTAAGCTAAGACTCAATTTTGTCAAATATATATTCAGGCCAAAACCATAAAATGGTACAACAATATTTTTAGGCTAAACTCGAAATACTATTTTAAGATGAAACTACATTTGGAAAATAGCAAGTATAAATATTTTATTTGATAAGTCCAAAAACCATATAGTTCTTTATAAGAGTTTTGTTAAAGTCTACTCTATTTGTTATAAAACTCTAAGGCCTAATAGCCCAATGTATTATTTGTTCCAAAAATAATAAGATTTAATAGACATAAATCACCATTATGTTTACAGACTACTTATATAAATAAGCCTAGGCCCACATAAATATCCAACCAACCTTTTTAATATATATACATATACGTATAAGTATACATAGTATATACATATATTTATGATCTCTCTCTAATTTATTACTCCAGCCTTAGAAGCCCAAAATTTATATATATTAAGTCCAAGAAATATTTTAAAGGAAACTAATCTAAATATAGGAGCCCAAGGCCAATATTATACATATGTTACTGTTACAATTACAAATGTTTCGAAATTAATAATAGTTTATATTAATAATAATATATATGAGAATGATATGTGTACTCCTGGTGTGTTCTTCTCTTGGAAGAGGCACAACAGTTAATGAGGACAAAAATAGAGGAAGAGTGATGGCTCCTTTCTTCGAGAGGAGAAGCACTATATATTAACAAGTGTAAGAACAGAAAGAGGAGTAAGGGAAGAGAGAGAGGAAGTGGGATCTCACCAGTGTTAGGGGTCCTCGGAGGCGGGGATCCGCCACCGGGCGGCGCTCCGGGAAGGAACTCGCAAAAGAGGGTCTGGCACGGGCGACGGAGAAGAGCCACGGTGGGAGGAGAACGCCCGAAGCGATGCGTCGCAGCTCTGGCACGGGCGACGCCTCCCGGAGATGGCGTCGGAGCAGATCTGAAGGGGACGCGGCACGGCGGCTCGGGAGCGTGGCAATAACGGAGATCGGCGCTCTCGTGCGGCGGGGAAGAGCCACGGTGGGCGGGATCTAGTGGAACCACGGCAGAATGTCGGGCGCTGACTCCATCGTGGCGAAGAGGGGCACGGAACCGTGTTGCTGGCGTTTGTCGACGCACGAGCGGGCGGTCGGGGTTCAGCCGGGAGAGCGGCTCGGCGGTCGAACTCCGAGAAGCGAAAGAAGTGGTACAACGATCAAAGCCGTTCGCGGGTGACGCTCGAGCGGGGTGCAGCGTCGCAGAGGCGGATTCTCGGGAAAAGGGACGCGGATCCGGAGCACGCCAGAGTTGCGGGCTCTCGGAGGAGGAGAGGGGTGACTGTTCCGTGCGACCAGGGGTTGTGCTCGGCTGAACGCGACGGTGGCGGGTCCAGGTGTAGGCCGCAGTGGCATTTCCAGTAGGTACGTGGTGGTGGCGATGATGTCCTGGGCAGTCGGGGTGTGTCCATGTGTTTGGACACATCAATCGGTTGTAATTTGTAATAAAGGATAGAAGAGTAATGACACGGACACACGGGTCCGGACACGGTCTTTGTGTTGTCTATGTTGTTGTTGGGATGGAGGCAGGGGAAGCATCAGAGTTGTGGAGGATTGCTGCGGGTGATAGCTTTGGGCCGATGGTGGTTGGGTTCCGGTATTTTTGGTGGTTCTGCCGGGGCGACGGACGAAGGCAATGACGGCAGGGCATGGATGTCGATGGTGATGGCATGGAGATGGTGTTAGCATCGTGATATTGCCGAAGGGCAGTCAGGGCTCTGATGGTAGCAATGGTTGTTGGGTGTTTGTTTGTGACTAAAGAGAATTTGTTTGGTAGAATAGCAAGGAACAATTCTCCTTAAATAGGGGATTAATCTCCTCTAGTTGGATAAGGAGTAAGATTCGAGTAGATAAGACATTCTCCTTTAAATTAAATCAAATAATATTTAAAACAATTTAGTTTAATCATAATACGTTAGTAGATAGAAATACTAATTTAAATTGCTATTTGACATAATCAAATAATTTAAATTAAATAAATTAAATCCAAAATTAAATAATTGATTATCATAAAATATTGAAATATAAATTTAATATTATCAATAATTTAAATTATATACATTAGATTCGAAATCAAATAATTAACTACTACAATAATTTAAATAACATTTAGTATTTATCACAACTCACAAGTTTAAATCTTATAGATTCAAATCCAAATCAAATAACAAATTCGATCTATTCACAATCTACTAACGATTGCAATAATTAATATCAATAATTTAATGCATAAATTTAGATTTCTTTTACAAATGGATTAACAATTAAGAATAAAAAATATTCCTGAACCTAAGAATATCAAGTCAAATATAAAAGTCAAATAATTTTGTTTATCCTAATAATAAAGAATAATACCTAATTATATTTTTATAAATCCAAAACTTAACTTAAAATACTCCGATAAAATCTTTTTATTAAACAAAGTAGTGCTCTCAAAAACATTTAATTTTTAAAATTAGTTTTTTGATAAAAGAAAATATCATTCGCGAAGTCTCGACGAAAAATTACCTTGAAGCAAAATAAAATAATAATAATAATAAAAATTCGGGAAGGGGAGTTACATGATCTGAAAAACACACCAGTGAAACCATCAGGTCCCGGTGTGCTGTGTTCGTCAAGCGCCCACACATCATCTTTGACCTCCTGAACAGAAGGGAGGAGCTCCAGCTAGGTGTTGTCGCTGACGTCAATCAGGCGAGGGATCTCCACTAGGTATTCCACGTCCCTGTAAATGGCTTCTTTCGTGAACAACCGGGAGTAGAAGTTAGCAGCAGCCAATTGGATACCTTGTTGATCTTTGATTATGTTCCCGTTCTCATCTGCGATCTAATGGAGGTTGAGCTGTTGTTTGCGTCCTTTGACACAGGCATGAAAGTAGCTAGTATTTTTGTCTCCCTCGCTGTCCGATGTCAGTCTAGCTTTCTGTTTCTAGAATTCAGTCTCAACTTTCAACCGGAATTTCAGCAACGCTCTGGTAAGGTTCAGTGAGGTCCTAGTAGCCGAAGATTTGTCAATAGCGTAGAGGGCTTCCGCACAGGTGACGTCATCCTCCGCAATCCGAACGACCTAGAAAATGTCCCCAAACTCTTCTTTACTCCAAACGGCGAGGGCTTTCCTTGTAGCCTTGAGTTTGTTTGCAACACGGACAAGGGGGTCGAGGGTGTCAGCTCTGCCCCAAGCAGCCGTAACGATATTCCTAAACTGGGGGTGGTGGCTCTAGAAGTCGAAGAAGGTGAAACATTTCTTGATTTGGTTCGATCGGCTGCTAATCTTAATAAGAAGAGGCGAGTGATCCGACTTGGTAGCGTTGAGGTACGAGATATTGGAGATGATGTCCAAGTCCGACCACTGCGTGTTGATGAGGGCGCGGTCAAGGCGAGAATATTGCCTTCTAGCGTCTTCTTGTATGTTGCACCAGGTGAAGGCGCTGCCGTTGAACTGGAGGGGAGACAAGTGGGCGCTAAAAATGAAGTTGGTGAAGTCATGGATGGCCGACGGAGGAGGGGGTCGACCTCCCAATTTTTTCTTGCAACAGGTGATAGCGTTGAAATCTCCGACACATAGCCAAGGAAGGTTGATATGGTTAAGATGAGTGTTCCACAGGTCTTCCCACAGTTGTCTTCATTCCGGAATGTCGCAACTGTCGTGGACGGAAGATAAGAGGGAGCGAGAGTTGAGGACGGGATGCTCCATCCAACACGAGAGGGCTTGTTTCGAGTCGTACAATACGATAAAGTGTTTCGAGTCGTACAACACGAGAGGGCTTGTTTCGAGCGGCACAAACAAAAGTGGTCCCTTAACTCTAAGCTAAATACATAAAGTAAACTAAAATATAATAATTTGCAACTACATAGGATTTTGAAAGAACAACTTATAAGAAATAAAATATGCATGATATTGAGCAAGAAATTAAACAATAAAGGCAAGGTGTCTTGCCTGGTAGGACGCCTGGTGTACTGTAATGATCAAGGTGGCACGATCTGCGACTTCGGTGCAACAATTATGCAAGGTGACATCGGGTAGAGACATAAACAGTTCCATTGGGTCCAGAAGGGTCAAATTAGTTAGGGTGGACATAAGGTAATATAGAATTGGTAAAGGAATATGAAAGACGGCTGAATCACGAGATGGAGAAAAACCGTAAGAAGTCAATTAATATATTTAGTTTTTAGAAAATATTTTATAATACTTGAAATATAATTTATCAGTCCTTCAATTAAATACTCAAAAATCAAAAGTCGTTTTTAAGACAAAAACTCTAAGTTTGTCAAAATAAGTTTTAGTAGGAAACTACATATTTTTATTAGCCAAAATTAATAAACTAGAAATTTATAGTATAATTTGGTGCCTACTTTTATTGACCAATATATCTTAGAAAATATAAAATCTAAAAAGTAAACAAATAGATAAATTAGGGCTATAAAATAGATTTTGTCAAAATATGATATTTGATATAAGAATATTTTTAAAATAATACTAGAAATTCCTAAAATATTCAGGACTTCTAGACCAAAAAAAAACATATGGAAGAGCCAACATTTTTAATCATTTAAAATTTTGGAAAATATTTAGCCTATATATTTTATTAGGTAAATACATTATTTAGATCAAAAAATATCCTTGATACACACCATCTTAATAATATAACAATAATAATACTTATGAGAATAATACTAAAATAATAATGTTGAATATATATATTTACAAAGACAGAAGATACTAGAAATATAATGAATATAATAATAATAATAATAATAATAATAATAATAATAATAATAATAATAATAATAATAATAGAAGAAAACAAATGATAAACAAGCAAAAATCAACAACAATTTATAAAATTTAATAATAAAACTTAAACAGGGAAGCTGATGTTCTTTCTCCTATACTAAATGAACCAAAAAATAATAATAATATTAATAATAAAGAAAGTAATAATTTCTTAAAGAGCTGCTTCTCTTTTCCCCAAACCCAGTTCGAGAGTGAGAGAGAGAGATAAGACGGAAAGAAGGAGAAGGAGCGAGAGGGAAGAGAGGCTCGAGAGGGTTGGCGCCGGAAGTAGGAAGTCGAGGAAGAGGCGGCGGGCGGAGGAGAGAAAGGGAGAAGTCGAGAGGAAGAGGGAGCGGGGGTTAGGCGGAGAGAAGCGGAAGAATCGGGTGCACGCGCGCGAGGTGGGGAAGACGCGGCGGCGGCGGGTCGCCGGCTCGGGCTCCGACAGCGGTGGAGGCTGTGCGGAGGAAAGAAGAAGGGGGCTTGGGCTCACTGGCGTCGGCACGCGGCGGCGGTCGCGGCAGTGGAGGTGGCCGCCGCGACGACGCATGGAGGAGCGGCGACGGTGCGTGGTTTCGGCGACGGCAAGGCGCAGATCCGACGAGGGGGTGGCTCGGCAAAGAGAGGTGCGGCTCTGTGGGTCGGGTGCGGCGGGCAAGTACGGACGAAGCGGTCGGGAGAAGGTTAGGGTTTTCTTATTCCTTTTTTTTCTTGGGGTGGTGTTTTGGTTTGGGGGTGGCTGCGGGTGGTATTTGGTCGAGCGGTGGCCGGTGGTTTGGTCGCCGGAAGATGGGGACAGTGGTGGTGGCTCTGTTTGGTGGAGTCGGAGTCCGTTGTGGCGGCGACAGGTTGTGGCAGAAGAAGAAGAGGAGGTCAGATGGTGGAGGAAGGTGGCAAAGTGTCGGTAGCGGCTGTGGACTGTGTGGGTTCCGGGGTGCACCGGGTGATGGCCGGGCGGATTTGGAGGGGACAGTAGTGGCGGTCAAGCGACAGGGAAGGCTAGTTGCGGTGGTAGCAGAGGCAGTTCTGGCCGAAAGTTAAGGTTGGGTTTGTGGCGGAGTCGGGAGACCGGGATGGCCGGGCTGTCGGTTATCGTGGCGGAGGAGCAGGCTATGGTGGACGGGTACGATGGTATAGCATGGAGGAGAGGGTGTGGTTGTCGTGTAGGGTGGTGGACAGGGTGAGCCTAGTTTAGGTTTAGGATTTTAATTATTTTGGTTTGTGTCGGGGTGTGTCCGACACGGATGAGATGGGTTTGTATTTGGTAAAATATGGAATAAGAAATTTGATGGGAGACACGGACACGATGCACGGTGGTTGGAAAATTATTTGTGGAGTAATTTAATGTGGAGGAGTACCTGCCTATTTATAGGATGTGGGAATTCCCAGTTGGATAAGGATTATAATTAATTTAAACCCAATGTAGATAATTAGCTACTAATAATTTAAATCCAATTTCAAATCCAAATCCAATCACAAATCCAATTTAAATTAAATTCTCTTAGTTTAAAATCAATGGAATAAATCAAATATCAAATATTTAACTATTTAAATAAATCCAAAATTTCAAATCAAGGTTTAAATCGCCATAATGATTTCGAAATATATTATCCAAAAATACTGATAATAATAAATTTGAAAATTATATTATTATTTAAGATAAACTAATAAATAATTACTAAATATATATGTATGTACAAATAATATTTACATAAGTATACTTTTTTAGTATACCATTTTATAGGAAAAATTACTTATTATTATAACTGTATAAATGAAAGGCTTTTTATAATTAAGATCATAAACTTGAAATGATAGCTAGAAATAATCATTACATATATTATTTTTGTAATTATAAAATAGAAAAAATATTTTTCTAAAAATATGTACGCTCGCACATATTCGCACTCGTCGAGCAATTTCGAAAAATAAAAGTTCGCGCGCGACGTACAATACGACTACACGACGTACAATACAAAATTTTTAAATCAGTACCAATTTAATAAAGTAAAAAAATAGTAGAAATTTAGGGGTTTTACATCCTACCCAACTTACAAGAATTTCGTCCTCGAAATTAAGAATAAGTAGGGGGTTGAGAGGGTACAAGGGTATATCAATAAGGAACAATCAAATCACGACGTTCAAAACATGCATTAGAAAATCGTGACTTCGATAAATACGAAAATAAATCACGAATTTAATTTAGGGAGTGAATGATGGTCGCGACAATGAATCTAGGATTAAGGGAAAGGACTAGTAACTCGAGATGGGGATATAGTCCCATCGGTTGGTCGATGGCTAACTATTTTGGCAATAGTTGGGGGGATACTAAAGGTGATACCTTGGGTCTATCTATTATGTACGAGTCTTCGTCTAAATAAGTGAAAGACGAAAACCAATATGAGTCCAAAGAAGTTGTTTTCGAATACCAATACGTGGTTCAAAGGCGAGCGAGTAATTCAAAAGAATTGCCAAGGTTGTTGTGGATGGGACTCTAGAGGACAAGTTTAGCTATGTCCCTATCCACGTAGAACGATAAATAAAAGCGAACCAAAGTGCACTTGGTTGATCAGACCATCATGCACCGGTTCTAATAAGACAATATACTAGTGAGTGGCCACTCCATAGCATATGCCTTGATCAAGCTCGATAAAGAATTAGCTTGCAAATACTAGGCTATATTAGCATCATTAGTCTAGATAATAAAATATAGGCACGTGAGATTTAGATTGAAATAGAGTAGAATTAGTTCAAACTCCTTAAAACTCTAAGTTATATCCTATGTTGGTCTCTATGCAGTCGTCCTATAGTCTCTTTGTCCAAGTCTTTGGTTGGCTAGATGGGTTAAGTTCCTCTAAATTCTAGAACCTAAGTGAACTTGCTAATATAGGTCACAAGGACAAAGGGATTGTTAGGTCATAAGGCATTCTACACAACTTACAAGAATTAAACTAGTAGGATGATGGAACAATGGGTCATGTCCACCTAGTTTGGGTTACCTTATAAATCTCTATCAAGCACGAATGAATGACACGGATCACGATAGAAGGGATCAAGCAAGATGCAACTCGAGGAGTCAAGCGAGAAGGCGGTCAAGTATGTGGATGAGATCCTAGACTCTAATCCTATACTGCATGCTTGCTTGGTACGGTAAAGTAACCAAACAATTTATCTTGACCTGCATGGGCCACCACAAAAACATGTAACGTCCCAGTCCCAAAAACGTAGGACTAGGAACGTAGACATGCCAGCTGTATACATACGAAGTATACTCCAATATATGGAAACTTCATATGAATATATAAGCTGTAAAATGCAGTAGAACCATAACTAATCTCATCCATACAAAATAAATGAATAAAAGATATCACAATATCAACTATGAATTTGTCATTTGATACATGCAGTCGGGCGGAGACAAATCTACTACCAACTATGAAAAGAAACACACAACAAAAGAAAGAGTTTGGCGAGCGAAGCGAAGACGATCCAAATGCAATCATCCTCGAGGAAATAGCGATGATCACGGCTAGAGCTAGAACACCTGCGAAAGACAAGGCACACACCTGGCGAGATAACCAGGTCCTCAGAGGGACGTAACAAGACACATAATATCATGCCAATAACTGAATAAATAAAGCTCAACAGAAAAGTATATGTGACTACACAAATAAAGGTCCTTAACCATTCTATGTGAAAAATGTATTTTGAAGACAAAGTTCCACACAAAGGCTCCCGAGACTAGAAATACGGCGCATTAGCGTTTCAACCAAGGCACTAGTGGCGTCTAGAGAAAAGTAAATGCACGGCCCATTAGCACTCGAGTGAGAGCTAAGGGGCATCTAGAGAAAAATAAATGCACGGCCACTAGCTCTTGGGTGAGTCACTAACGGTAGCTAGACGAAAGTAAATGCACGGCACATTTGTGTTTCAACCGAGGCACTAGTGGCATCTAGAGAAAAATAAATAAATACACGGCCACTAGCTCTCGACTGAGTCACAAATAGCAGCTAGACGAAGGTAAAGGTGTGAAAGCCCCTGCGCCTAATAACTGTCTTCACCCTTCCCATGTACTACTCGTACTGAATCCACACCACGATATTCCTAATAACCGTTAAGTCTTCTAGGCAATTATATTAGCAGTTATACCCTAACGCTCGTCCTGTACGCACCGATGTACGGTCGGTACGTAAGTCCGAATCTATATGAGACACGTGACATCGTAGTACACAAGTGTCGGCCCATAAATGCGGCACAAACAAAGGTGGTCCCTAACTCTAAGCTAAATACATAAAGTAAACTAAAATATAATAATTTGCAACTACATAGGATTTTGAAAGAACAACTTATAAGAAATAAAACATGCATGATATTGAGCAAGAAATTAAACAGTAAAGGCAAGGTGTCTTGCCTGGTAGGACGCCTGGTGTACTGCAATGATCAAGGTGGCACGATCTGCGACTTCGGTGCAACAATTATGCAAGGTGACATCGGGTGGAGACACGGACAGTTCCATTGGGTCCAGAAGGGTCAAATTAGTTAGGGTGGACATAAGGTAATATAGAATTGGTAAAGGAATATGAAAGACGGCTGAATCACGAGATGGAGAAAAACCGTAAGAAGTCAATTAATATATTTAGTTTTTAGAAAATATTTTATAATACTTGAAATATAATTTATCATTCCTTCAATTAAATACTCAAAAATCAAAAGTCGTTTTTAAGACAAAAACTCTAAGTTTGTCAAATAAGTTTTAGTAGGAAACTACATATTTTTATTAGCCAAAATTAATAAACTAGAAATTTATAGTATAATTTGGTGCCTACTTTTATTGACCAATATATCTTAGAAAATATAAAATCTAAAAAGTAAACAAATAGATAAATTAGGGCTATAAAATAGATTTTGTCAAAATATGATATTTGATATAAGAATATTTTTAAAATAATACTAGAAATTCCTAAAAATTTCAGGACTTCTAGACCAGAAAAAAAAACATATGGAAGAGCCAACATTTTTAATCATATAAAATTTTGGAAAATATTTAGCCTATATATTTTATTAGGTAAATACATTATTTAGATCAAAAAATATCCTTGATACACACCATCTTAATAATATAACAATAATTATAAAACAATAATAATACTTATGAGAATAATACTAAAATAATAATGTTGAATATATATATTTACAAAGACAGAAGATACTAGAAATATAATAAATATAATAATAATAATAATAATAATAATAATAATAATAATAATAATAATAATAATAATAGTAGATGAAGAAAACAAATGATAAACAAGCAAAAATCAACAACAATTGATAAAATTTAATAATAAAACTTAAACAGGGAAGCTGATGTTCTTTCTCCTATACTAAATGAACCAAAAAATAATAATAATATTAATAATAAAGAAAGTAATAATTTCTTAAAGAGCTGCTGCTCTTTTTCCCAAACCCAGTTCGAGAGTGAGAGAGAGAGATGAGACGGAAAGAAGGAGAAGGAGCGAGAGAGAAGAGAGGCTCGAGAGGGTTGGCGCCGGAAGTAGGAAGTCGAGGAAGAGGCGACGGGCGAAGGAGAGAAAGGGAGAAGTCGAGAGGAAGAGGGAGCGGGGGTTAGGCGGAGAGAAGCGGAAGAATCGGGTGCACGCGCGCGAGGTGGGGAAGACGCGGCCACGGTGGCTCGGGCTCCGGCAGCGGTGGAGGCTGTGCGGAGGAAAGAGGAAGGGGACTTGGGCTCACTGGCGTCGGCACGCGACGGCGGTCGCGGCAGCGGAGGTGGCCGTCGCGACGACGCATGGAGGAGCGGCGGCGGTGCGTGGTTTCGACGGCGGCAAGGCGCAGATCCGACGAGGGGGTGGCTTGGCAAAGAGAGGTGCGGCTCTATGGGTTGGGTACGACGGGCAAGTGCGGACGAAGGGGTTAGGAGCAGGTTAGGGTTTTCTTATTCCTCTTTTTTTTCTTGGAGTGGTGTTTTGGTTTGGGGGTAACTGGAAAAGTCTCTGTTGGCACAGTTTATTTTGATAACATTAACAGCATCTTCGTAGTCTAGTTTTTCTCTGTATTTCAGCTAACAGATAATCTTTTAAAGTTCTCCTACAATAAGTTCTGTCCATTCAAGCCGAGTCATCAAAGCTTTATGGATGTTTTCTAAAAGAAGACTAAAGAAAAGACCAGCTGTGACTCCTCTTCCCATATTTTTTGAAATTATTTTGTTTATTTGTTTATTCTATTTTTTCGAATGTTGAAATAAATCCTCTTTGAAAGCGTATAATATTATTTTGCTATTATTCTGTAATTTCAAAAGACTTGTTAACAATTTAAAGGTACTAAATTATTTTAGTAAAAATTTCATATCTTATTCTTGTAATTATAAAAGATGATTTTATTTTATTTTAGACCTTCAAATGATTCGATTCCGAAAATAGATTTTTGGAATTTTAAATATTTAAAGACAAAAAGAATTGTCAATTTATCTTCGAATGTCATGTTTCTAAATTTTAGTTTATTTTATTTTGCGTCAATTAAAGTGAATTCTTCCTAAACATTTAGTATAAGAAATGTGTTATTATTTTTGTGCATTCCAAACTAATTAAATTTATGATCAAGAATACCATTTACTTTTCGTACAAATATTTATTTCATATTTTTAGCATTTTTAGCAGTACAAAATATTCGGTAGTAATTATTGGGCTTTCAAATATTTATTTTTGGAAAATGGTTTGGAATATTAATTTTTGGTCATTAGGCCCCGGTATTGGGCTTAAACTAGCCCGCATTATTTAGAAGTAAACATTTGGATTATATTGGATTGGGCTTTTATATGTATACCTTTAAAAGATAGGTTTATATAGGTATATTTTTCTAAAAATAAATCTATATATCCATAAGTGTATTTAAAATATGCCTGAATAATTTATGCTAGTATATGTTCTAAAATAAGGCTTGGGTTTAAATAATCTAGACTAATTGATTTCGATATACTAGTATAAGCTATATATATATATATATATATATATATATATATATATATATATATATATATATATATATAATATATATATATATATATATATATATATATATATATATATATATATATATATATATATATATAGCTTATTGTCTGTAGCTTATTATCTATAGCATATTTTCTTATATGGTTTTTATATGAGATAAGATGTTTCCTCAAAGAGTCTATCTTCCAGCAGGTACAGGAGATTGACCCTTATCTGATTTAAATTTATTTGACTTCTATTTGATCTCAATTAAATATAGTCATTATTGGCTTTGATTAGATTAAGTTGTTTTAAATATTTATTTGATTTTAAATAAAGGGAATGATTATCTAATTGAAATTTTGACCCTAATCCTATTCAACTCTATCAGCCGACCCAGCCTCTTATATATATATATATATATTAAAAGTCATCTTCTTCCATCTCCCTTTAAGTGTAATACTACCATCCATGGAAGCCTACCGTAGCCCCGCCGACAACTCGAGCCCGAACGACCGACCCGGTCCGACTCGACACAACCATGGCAATACCCCGCTACCACCAGCACCACCCTCGCCACCATTCCGAAACCATCGTCACAAATCTCACACCAGAAAAAGAAAAGGAATAGAAATCCAAATGGTGAACCTGACATAGCTACGACGCGCCACCATTGTGATGTCGAGCGCCAACAACCTGTCCTTCATGTACCGGTCACATCAAGCGTTGGCTCCGCAAGCACTGGCGACCGCTACAGACGTGCCAAGCCATCTGGAGCAACCGCCTGTGGTAAACCCGTGCAGCACAACCAACGTGTCCAGCCTCGAGTCCAACCCCGGGCATCCGTGTCCGTGTATCTGCATCGATCCTTTTATTGAGTCCTTTACATCAGAGCACAAAGGAATCCCGTGTCCAACTCCTGGATACGATTCAGGAAATAAAGAAATTCACACACAACCTAATCAGTGCCGCGTACGAGCGCCCATCTTCCCGAGCCGCTGTGGCCACGGATCAACCCGTGTCCGGTGAGCCGAGCACCCTGTCGCGTCGAGCGCCGCGTGAACATACCCCGGTGAGCCGTCAATTCGCCTCGGTGGCCTCGTGAGACCTTCCTCCTCCAGCTCCTCCGACGTCCGCCTCCCTTCGATGTTGTGGCCACGTCCTTGCTGCCGTGCCGTCGGGACTAGCAACCGCCGCTCGACCCCCTTCGTGCGCCGTACGTACCCCTACGACCGAGCCACCGGCCGAATCAACGCCAGCGACTGACCTCGCCTGGACTCTCCGACTTTCCGTCCGCGTCCCCGCGAGCCGCGACGGCAACAACACCTCGTCAACATCGCCGCGTTGCCGCTGTCTCGCGTCCTCGCGAGCGACTACCGCTGCATCAGTGGAGACGCCATCCAGATCGGCCAGGAGCCGTACGACCAGGGACCCGTGTTGAGCTCCGCTGGAGCCCTCTCCGCCGCTTTAGGGTTAGCGGCCGCTGTCCACACTAGATCCGCCGGTCCTCCTTCGCCCAGCACCTCGTGTGCAGCTCCTCCGCTCGTGTCTTTCGTGCCACCCCTCGAACGTCGGATCTTTCCATTTCGTGCCATCCCCGACCCCCTCTGCGCGCCGTCCACGGCGCAAACCTCCACGCGTCGCACCCTTGCCGCTGTCGTCGGGCTGACTCAGCCGGGGACCGCCTCCACCGCCGAGTTCTCCTCGCTGGGCCACCACCGTCGGACCCTGATCTCCGGCCCCGGACCTCCGCAACAGAGCCGTGGCACGACCACCCACGCGTGGCCAGCGCGCCCAGAGCGGAATTGTGTTTAAGCCTTTGGACTTGGTTATGGGCTCCCATGTATACAATGGGCTTATTATATTTAATGTGCCTTATATTTATATTTGGGTTTTCTATGTAATCCATTAAGTAAATATGATTTAAGCCATTTCTAATAATATTTCCTAAACCAATAAAAATATATATTATTTGGGTCTTTTTGAATTAATAAGTTATTGAATGGATTAATTATTATTTGGCTTTTAGTTGATCTGGATCTTGGGCTTGAGCTCTAATAATTTAAATTAATCAATTTGTAGAGATTCATTACAAGGCTGATTATATGGGCTGAGCCAATAGGCTTAGTAATAAATTGGTTATTTGGGTTGTTGGGCTAATCTCTTGGGCTAGTCCTCATACAACTGGGCTTGGGTTTTATGAATACTATGTTATTATATGAATGAGCTATACAAGAATTTGGCCTTTTGATTATTTTGGCTAATATTTTCTATGAGTTTTCTATTTATATATTAAAGTCTAATATTTATATGTTTATTTATATTTCTAATACTTTCTATCTATATATTAATGTCTAGCTTATGTATGGACTTTATATGATAATAGGTTCATATATGTATAATAGTTTTAAACTAAGTTGTAGTTTTGTAATGATGATTTTCTTGGCTATCAAATGTTTACCTAAAACTATTTTCACTAGTAAAATATATAGTTACAAAATATAGTAAAATATTTTTCAAATTAGATTATATACATATTATACGATTTTCCTTCGATTCCCATCTAGATCGCGCTAGTCATACGTTCCTAATTTTGTGATTCTAACCACTTAATATCGACACTAGGCTAACAGGCCATTCTGGACCCAACGGGAGTATCGGTTTCACCAGCTAAGGACCACAGGTAAGTACACTTTCTGATTGCTTTTTGATTCATAGTAGTCTATACATTTCGTGTTTATACATATGTCTTGTTGCTTGTTGACACGCTCGTCACACGGAGTAGTCGGGAGGAGAAATATTTTAGTAGACATATGGACTACCCAGAATTATTTCTCGTGTCTTTCGTGGAGAATAGCAGCTGCACACGACACGTGCAGGGTGCCGAATTTACCCCCTAGCCGTCCATATGTCGAAACAGATATTTCAAGTCACATAGATAGTTGTATTTTATTTATTTTCCTTGTCTTCTTCACCAGTTGCCATGTCATCAGTTACTTTCTAGTTTTCATCTCTCATATGTTATTTTTATCTCTTGTAAATTCTATTGTGTTTTCGTATTGCCGTCGGTTTGTGTGCTTGTTCCATTCCTGACTGAAAACCAACATTTTTCTGGTTAGCTGTGGCTTCACTTAGCTTTGGGAGATACGGATGTACTTGCAGACAGAAACTTAGAAATAGATAGCAGTTGTATCATTTTTATGAATTGTGAGAACTTTGTATTTTCTTTAATTTTAAATATTGTAATTGTTGTAATAAATTTAGAAATGTGAATGAGCAATAAATATTATTTTGTGATTTTGAACATCTTGGCCGTGACAGCGTTTCTACTGCCGACTCTGCGGCGTAGGCTGGCTTGGACACGTCTCGTATCCGAAAAAGCAGGTGCGGATCGTGACACCAGCGCTCCTTAAAGACGGTTCTCAAAAGATTCAAGATTTCGAGTATGTACAAAGTCTAGATTCTTCTGTATAAACACCTAAGGTTGGATGACAAAACATAAAGCTCTTCTATTTTTCAGTCAAAAATCAATGTCCAAAAGAACGGCATACCGACGGTATACCGCTGTGTACCGACGGTATACCGTTTCATGAGCCACAAGAATGTTCTGTGATAAACATCGGCGTACCGACGACATACTACAGTATATCGATGGTATACCGTTTTGTGAGCCACAAAATATTCTGTGATGAACTTTGGCATACCGACGGCATACAACAGTATAACGACGGTATACCGTTTTATAAGCCACAAAATGTTCTGTGACGAACATCGGTATACCGCTGCATACCGACGGTATACCGCTTTATCTGATTTAATTTTTGAATGGACAAATACTAGCATTAAATGCTCTCCAACGGATATAATTATTACCGTTATTATTCCGAACAGAATACCGACGGTATGCCGGTCCATACCGATGGTATGCCGTCTGGGTTATATTCAGGAGCATTAAATGCTACCTACTCTTTGTTTTCTATATAAAAGGATTCCTTTCTTCCATTGAAGGTTATCTACTTAAGCCATAAATTTCTCAACAACCAAGAGCTCCACCATTACTACTCTACCCAAGCATTCAATTGTCATCCAATCCAAAAGTGCTAGAGTATTCAAGAGTTGTACTTGTCGATCTTCAAGTGTTAGAAGATCAACAGTTCTTTTTCTTTCCTTTTGAAGTTGACGAACCTTCGTAAGAAAACTTGTGTGTAAGAAGTTGGCGAGTTTTTCGGATCCAAACTCATGTTGAAGTTGGCGAGTTCTTCGAATCCAAACTTGTGTGTACTATTTACTCAATAGTAGATTTAAGCCGAAGAGAGTTTCGGGACTGGATTGCCTTTAGGAAGGAGACCAGGATACATCGAGTGTTTGATTTTCTCACTCTCTTTTATTTTATTTCAGTGATATAGCTTACTTGTGTTTAGTTTTATTTTATTTCCCTATTCACGCCCTCTAGGGTTCTACAATTGGCATTAGAGCTTTGTTCTCTTGATTTGGATTTACATCCTTAGAGTGATCCATGGTCACTAACCCTAGTGTCAACACATTCCACAATGAGGGACACTCCACAAATAGACCTCCTCTATTTGATGGAACCAACTATAACTATTGGAAGATTAGGATGAGCATTTATTTGAAGTCCATAGATTTCGATTTATGGGATTGTGTGATAAATGGTTTCCCTACTCCTTCCGGAGTTATTGAGGATGTTGTATCTGACACCCTTAGGGATAAACTCACTGAGAATGTCAAGAAGCTTGCTAATCGAGACGCTAAGGCTATGAACGCTCTTTACTATGCTCTCGATAGCAGTGAATTCAATAGGATCTCTACTTGCAAGACTTCAAATGAAATTTGAAAGTTGCTAGAAGTCACTCACGAGGGAACATCACAAGTCAAAGAATCAAAGATTAGTAGACTCACACAAGAATATGAATCTTTTAAGATGAAACAAGATGAGTCTATTACTTGCATGTTTACTCGTTTCGGTGATATCATTAACCCTCTTTCTTCTCTTGGTAAGGAATATTATGCTCATGAAAAGATCAAGAAAATTCTCAGAGGATTGACTAAAGGATGGAGTCCTAAAGCTACTGCCATCATTGAAGGAAACGACTTGACAACCATGAACCTTGAGACCCTCATAGGGAAGCTTATGACTCATGAACTTGACATGAAAGATCAAGAGGAATCATCCATGCAAGAGAAGGAGAAGGCCAAAGAAAAGGAGAAGTCTCTGGCTCTCAAAGTTACAAAATCCTACTCAAAGGATAGCTCCGACGACAACGAGTCGGATGATGATGAAGAAATAGCTCTCACAGTAAAGCATTTCTGAAAGTTTCTCAAGTTCAACAAAGCCAACCGCTTTAGATGGGATAACGATGAAGATCCTGCTTGCTACCAATGCAGAAGAACTGGTCACATCAAGAGATATTGTCCTATGACAAGAAAAGACTCTAGTAAGTACGAAAAACCTAACAAAGGAAGCTTTTCCTCCAGAAAATATGCCAACACCAGCATCTGGTGTGAAAGTGATGCTAGCGATTCAGACAACGACAAAGAATACAAACACAATACAAATGTTTGTCTCATGGCAACCGATGAGGTACTTGATGATCTCTCTTTGAATACTCTCACTTATGATGACTTGGAAAATGCTATTCATGAACTATACGAGGAACACAAAGGTGTTAGAAACAAGTATAAGAAATCTCTAAAAGAGGTTGATGCACTCAAACTTGAAGTAGAAAGACTCTCCAACATCATTATTGATGTAAAAGGGAAATCTTATGCCTCCGACACGGATGAGATAGAATCTTTGCGACTCAAGTTACAAGAATCTCAAGTTATCATTGAAAAAAAGGATGATGAGATTCAATCCCTAAGGGCTTATGATTTTGCTATGCATAAAGTTCAAGCTGCAAATAGAAAATAATATGATACTTCTACTAAGTATAATGATCTTCTTGTGCAGGGTAAGAAACTAGTTGATAAGAATACTACTCGCACACATGCTCCAAGATATGCCTACACTCATCACAATACTAGTCACAATTCTTACATGAACAAGAACACTACACACAGGTCCTATCTAACTCAAGGAAAGGACCCTTTGTTAAGAAGAACACCTCACATCATGCCTTCTATTATCATCATAACACTCATGATAGAACTCTTTGCACTAAAGCTTCACATGTGCATAACACTCACACATTCTCTTCTAAATCTTCTATGATGTGCAACTATTGTGGCTTACTTGGACATACTTCTAATTATTGTCTAACAAGAAAACAAGTTGATATGAAAGTTTATAAATGGATTCCTAAGACTAACAATTAAGGACCCAAACAATCATAGGTACCAAAATGTTCATCTTCAACTTATGTTGTAGGTGAAGAATTCTTCTCATGCTAGAAGCAAGTGGATCCTCAATAGTGGTTGCTCACGGCACATGGCCGGTGATGCTTCACTTTTTACAACGCTATCGATGAAGAAAGAAGGACATGTATCCTTTGGTAACAATCTAAAAGGCCACATCATAAAAAATGGTAATATCGGTTCCCCTCCTTATCCTTGTATTAAGAATGTTTGTCTTGTTACAAATCTCAAACACGATCTTCTCAGTATCAGTCATCTTACGGATAATGGTTATGATATTAAGTTTGTTAAACTCAAATGCTTTATTACCGATAGCTTTAGTAGATCTACAGTGTATGAAGGCATTAGAGAAAACAATATCTATGTTCTCTATCTTGTTGAAGGTACTAACAATGACAGGTGCTTAGTCGCAAAGAACGATGAAAGTTGGCTTTGGCACATGAGGCTCGGACATGCGAACATGGATACCATCTCACGTCTTGCCACCAAGAAGCTTGTACGAGGACTTCCAAGTATCTCCTTCAAAAAGGATATGGTATGTGAAGAATGTGACAAAAGTAAGTTGACCAAGTCATCCTTCAAATCCATAAACTCTGTGAGTACCACTAGACCACTTCAACTTATTCATATAGATTTATTTGGTCCTAGTAGAGTAGTTAGTCTTGGAGGCAAACTTTATGCTTTTGTTTTGGTTGATGATTTTTCGAGATTTACTTGGGTCATTTTTCTTGCTAGTAAAAGAGATACTTTTCGTGATTTTGTTGCATTTTGTAAACGTGTTCAAAATGAGAAAGGCATTTCTATTAACAAGATTAGAAGTGATCATAGAGGAGAATTTGACAACGTCGATTTTAAAATATTTTATGAACTTGCCCACGAACTCCTCAACAAAATGGTGTTGTGAAAAGAAGGAATAGAACCCTTAGCGATATGGCCCTGGTTATGTTAAACCAATATAAGGTCCCCCAATACTTTTGGGCGGAAGCCGTAAACACGACATGCTATGTTATAAATAGGGTCTTGATTAGACCTATTTCTAAAAGGACTCATTATGAGCTTTGGTTTGACAAAATTCCCTCTATTGAGTATTTTAAAGTTTTCGGATGCAAATATTTTATTTTGAATACCAAGGACAACCTAGGCAAATTTGAAGGAAAAGCTTATGAAGGTATTTTCCTTGGCTACTCAATACATAGTAAAGGTTTTCGTGTCTTTAATAAAAGAAGTCTCGTTGTCGAAGAGTCAATTAATGTCTTTTTTGATGAACTTAACTCTGCTACATCCTTCTCATCCGATGATATTGATGACATCTCTTTTGGTTTGGAGAACTATTTTATTGGAGATCCTTGTCCTTCTTCATCTAACAATGAAATTGTGACCCCTCCAATAAAAGATTCTCTACCACTCGAGCCTCCTCAAGAGGATCTCCCAAAGGAATGGAGATTTGTCTCTAATCATCCTAAGGAACTTATCATTGGTGATCCTTCATCCCATGTCAGTACTTGATCCTCCACTTGTGATCTTTGTGCAAACGTGGCTTTTATTTCTCAAATAGAGCCTAAAAATATTAATGATGCTTTTTATGATGAATTTTGGATGATAGCGATGCAAGAAGATCTAAATCAATTTGAGCAAAACAAGGTTTGGGAACTTGTCCCTAAACCTAACAACCACCCCATTATTGGAACTAAATGGGTATTTCGTAATAAACTTAATGAAGATGGGTTAGTGACTCGTAACAAAGTCTGATTGGTTGCTCAAGGCTATAACCAAGAGGAAGGCATTGACTACGATGAAACCTATGCTCCGGTTGCTCATCTTGAATCCATTCGCATGCTATGTGCTTTTGCTTGCTTTAATGATTTTAATTTTTTTCAAATGGATGTTAAAAGTGCTTTTCTAAATGGCATTATTAAAGAGGAGGTTTATGTTAAGCAACCTCCTAGCTTTGAAGATTTTCAATTTCTTCATCACGTCTTCAAACTACACAAAGCCCTTTATGGTCTCAAACAAGCTCCTCGTGCTTGATATGAGCGCCTTAGTTCCTTCCTCATATCTCACAATTTTTCTAAGGGTAAAGTCGACACCACACTTTATCTCAAATCCCTTAATGGCACACTTTTATTAGTACAAATTTATATCGATGACATTATCTTTGGTTCTACTAACAATGCACTTTGGGTAGAATTTGCTAAAGTAATGCAGGATGAATTTGAAATGAGCATGATGGGAGAACTATCATTCTTTTTGGACTTGCAAATCAAACAAGGACCTAAAGGAACCTTCATCAATCAAGCCAAATATACAAAGGATCTCCTCAAACGCTTCGAACTTGACTCATCCAAATCAATAAGGACTCCTATGGCAACAACGACAAAACTTGATAATGATGAAGATGGTACTTCGGTCGACATTCGTAAGTATCGAGGTATGATCGATAGCTTACTCTATCTAACTGCTAGCCGACCTGATATCATGTTTAGTGTGTGTCTTTGTGCATGATACCAAGCAAATCTAGAGGAATCGCACTTATGTGCTGTAAAGCGTATTTTTCGATATCTCAAAGGCACCATTAATATGGGACTTTGGTATCCAAAATCTTCATCCTTTGAGCTTCACGGCTTCTCGGATACAGATTTTGCTGGATAAAAAATTGACCGAAAAAGTACTAGCGGTACATGTCAATTCCTTAGAAAATTCTTGGTATCGTGGTTTAGTAAGAAACAAAATTCTGTTGCTATTTCAACCACAGAGGCCGAGTATATAGCGGCCGGATGCTGTTGTGCACAAATTCTTTGGATGTCACAAACACTTGTAGACTATGACATTTCTTCTACTTGCACTACAATTAAATATGATAATACTAGCTCGATAAATCTCACGAAAAATTTGATTTGTCACTCTCGTACGAAGCACATTAAGATTAGACACCATTTTCTTCGTGACCATCAACAAAAGGAGGATATTCGCCTTGATTTTATTGACACTACTTATCAATTGGCTGACATTTTCACCAAACCACTCCCAGAGGATCGTTTTGTCTTTCTCTGCCAAGAATTAGGCATCATTCATTTTGACTCTTAGCTTCCCTCAAACGGCACACCGCCGGCATACACCGGCATACCGACGGCAGACCGATTTGTGTTCAGAATTATCTTATGTACACAAAATCGGTATACCGCCGGCATACACCGGTATGCTGACGGCATGCCGTTTGATGCGGACACAGCCTGTCAACTCTGCCTCGGGCCCCACTAAATCTTCTACCTTCTTTTTCAAACCTATCTCATTAACTACCCATCCTATCACATCCTACCCCTCATTAATTCCCATCCCATCCCATCCCATCCCTTCAACTCCCTTCAGTAATTATATTCATCATCACTAGTTTCAAAAACTCCCCTCATTCATTACATTCATCAATTCACTTCTATTTTTAAAACTCTCCCAACCCTTTCAAATTCTTCTTCTTCTTTTAAAAACCCCAACTTCTTCTTCTTCCTCCTCTTCATTCTTCATCACTTCTCTATCATCCTTCTACCATAAACCCTAATGGCCACTCACAAACGTCCTCGCTCCTCCACCACAGTTTCGAACCCGTTCACTCCGGTGCCCCTTCCAAATGGCACCTATGATCCGAAATTTCTTACCTCCGCCCTAGCTGCCGATGCCTGGTTATAACATTTTGCAAACCACGCCGTCTTCAAGGGCAAGGCCATCAACTGGAATATAATCTCTGGCCATCTCTCCCTCTTTCAGACGGCGGCCTCTCGTCTCTTTTGCGTCGTCAAGTGCCAGTCTACCCGGCAGCGGTGCGCCTATTCTACTGCAATATCATTTCTGATCTCCAAAACAACACCATCGAGACCATGGTCAATGATCGCCACTTTCACCTGACAATTTGCGACATTGCAGAGATTCTCGAGATCCCAAATCGAGGAGATGCTCTGCCAACCTTGGCTGGTCTCTATCCGTCTGCCGAAGTCTCATTTGATGAGTTTTGTGGCATCATCTGCAAGGGACCCAATCCTCCGGCCATTTCGGCCCTCTCCAAGCAGTTGGAGCCCTTCTATTATGAGCTCCATGGATCATCTGCCACACCCTCTACCCCAAGGCCGACAACTACGATACGATCACCAATGACGCACTCGTCTGCATGTATTACCTTTACTCTAAGAAGACTTGGTCGTTTTCTAAGACTCTTCTCAATGCGTTATTTTCTGTCCAGCCAGCGGAAAAGTAATCCCTCAATTATGGTGCTTTCATCACCCTTATCCTTGAGGCGAAGAACATGGATCTCTCACTCTGCCAGTCGGACGGCGTTTCCTCCTTTATTGCTATTTCCCGCTCTTCTCCTGGTGCATCAGCATCTTGTGCGTCATCCTCCCATGAACCACCGGCTGCTTCTCCTGCTGTGCCATCTTTTGCGCCTCCTCCATTCGGCCATTTCATGCCGCTGACCCAGCAGCATTTTGACATGCACATGGCTCAGGCGGAGGAGCAGATAGGGGCCAACACCTGCGGCCTTGGAAATCTTATCCAGAGTCGCTTCCATGACCAGGCTTACTTCATCCAGCGGACTCTTCAGGACCAAAATGCCTATCTGGATCTTAACCTTCAGGATCCTCAATACCAAGGCTCCCGCTTCTCTGACCCCAATGCCTACGGATACATGTACCCGGACGACGTGGATCCTTTCGGTGCTTTTCACGATGCTCAGGGTGGGGAGGATGATGATCCGACGAATGAGTAGTTGCGGGCTCCTGTTGGTGGTGGTCGAATAAATTTGGTGTCGTCTTAGTATTTGTCCTTTGATGTCCTTCGGGGACCGTTAGTATGTTTTTATGTCGTGCGTGATCCTACGGGGACTGTTTTTATGTTTTGCTATGTCTTGTCTCACTCTCGTGAAGGAGAGTTTTATCTGTTTTTATGTAGTATCAAGCATGTACCCTCTTTCAAAATCTAATATATGCATGCTTTTGTTCCTTATCAAGCTTTCATTATTTATCGCTATATTTTTACAACTTATTTTCCATCTTTGACTAAGTGACAAAGGGGAAGAAAACGTATTGAGGGGGAGTTGTCTACCTATGGGGGAGTCACTCCCTGAAGATGCTCTATTATTTATCGCTGTATTTTTACAACTTATTTCCCATCTTTGACTAAGTGACAAAGGGGAAGAAAACGTATTCAGGGGGAGTTGTCTACCTATGGGGGAGTCACTCCCTGAAGATGTTATCTCTCTGTTTTGTCAATTATCAAAATGGGGGAGATTGTTGGCACAGTTTATTTTGATAACATTAACAACATCTTCGTAGTCTAGTTTTTTTTTTTCTATATTTCAGCTAACAGATAATCTTTCAAAGCTCTCATACAATAAGTTCTGTCCATTCAAGCTGAGTCATCAAAGCCTTATGGATGTTTCCTAAAAGAAGACTGAAGAAAAGACCAGCGTTCCTTAAAGATGGCTCTCAAAAGATTCAAGATTTTGAGTCTGTACAAGGTCTAGATTCTTTTGTATAAACACCTAAGGTTGGATGACGAAACATAAAGCTCTTCTATTTTTCAGTCAAAAATCAATGTCCAAAAGAATGGCATACCGACGGTATACCGCTGTGTACCGACGGTATACCGTTTTATGAGCCACAAGAATGTTCTGTGACAAACATCGGCGTACCGATGGCATACTACAGTATACCGACGGTATATCGTTTTATGAACCACAAAATGTTCTGTGATAAACTTCGGCATACCGACGGCATACAACAGTATACTGATGGTATACCGTTTTGTAAGCCACAAAATATTCTGTGATGAACATCGGTATACCGACGGTATACCGCTGTATACCGACGGTATATCGCTTTATCTGATTTGATTTTTGAATGGACAAATACTAGCATTAAATGCTCCCCAACGGATATAATTATTACCGTTACTATTCTGAATGGAATACCGACGGTATGCCGGTCCATACCGACGGTATGCCGTCTGGGTTATATTCAGGAGCATTAAATGCTACCTACTCTTGGTTTTCTATATAAAGGAATTCCTTCCTTCCATTGAAGGTTATCCACTTAAGCCATAAATTTTTCAACAACCAAGAGCTTCACCATTACTACTCTACCCAAGCTTTCAATTGTCATCCAATCCAAAAGTGCTAGAGTATTCAAGAGTTGTACTTGTCGATCTTCAAGTGTTAGAAGATCAACAGTTCTTTTCCTTTCCTTTTGAAGTTGACGAACCTTCGTAAGAAAACTTGTGTGTAAGAAGTTGTCGAGTTCTTCGAATCCAAACTCGTGTTGAAGTTGGTGAGTTCTTCGGATCCAAAATCGTGTGTACTATTTACTCAATAGTGGATTTAAGCCGGAGAGAGTTCCGTGACTGGATTGCCTCTAGAGAGGAGACCAGAAAACATCGAGTGTTTGATTTTCTCACTCTCACTTATTTTATTTCAGTGATATAGCTTACTTGTGTTTAGTTTTATTTTATTTTCCTATTCACCCCCCTTTAGGGTTCTACAGTCTCTTCATGAACTACTTGATCAATCTAGTCATTAATCCTAGCCAGATTCAGTATGAATCCCTGACCGCGGTCATCAGGAATCCATGCCTTTGAGATGATGTAATACAGAACATGTAGCTTGTACAAACACACTCAAGAGAAACACCCACGGGGTCCAAATCATTCATTACTTGTAAGCCAATAAAGTCATCGCAACAGCATTGATGGTTCATGTCATGCCATATTACTTATTATATTACTAGCCTGGAGTGCACCACGACGGATCACTATCATGTTAAGGGTACTTGTTAGGGGTGCGCTACGACGGGCCACAATCATGTTAAGCAAAGAAGTGACATGTGACTTGAGTGCACCGCAACGGGTCACTATCGTTTTAAGCAAAGAAGAAAGACATACATTATGAATGCACCGCAATGGGTCACTATCATGTTAAGCAAAAGAAGGAAAACATAAATTATGAGTGCGCCACAGCGGGTCACTATTACGTTAAGCAATCATAGACGTAAGAAAGCTTGTAGATAGATCTTGATAAAAGGTGCATCATAACATAAGAGAATAAATAAATGAGGTAACTACTTGGCCTAAAACACCAATTGAATCTGTGCTAGTGTTAAGGGTATGAGAGGGGTACAATCATTCTCTAACTGTACAATATTATCAAATCATGTTAAAAAATTCATTTATTAAAGAAATATCAAGCTATTAAGTAGGGTCGTCGCAATTTAGGCCGAGATAGAAAATATGCAATGCAATCATAAGCTCCATATCAAGAATGAAAGAAACTTGCATAAAATAGTTGGTAACATATTCTTGAAGCCAAGGAAAAGATCTACAACTTTCATGTTGAGAGTTGGAAGAAATTCTGGCCACAAATCAGCCAAATATGACATAAAACAACCAAAATAGACACTATACGGCATTCTACGGCACTATTTATCTATGCGGCACTATACAAGCCTGCGACACTATGCAAGCCATACGGCACTATTCATGCCTGCGGCACTATTCATCCATACGGCACTATGCAAGCCTACGGCACTATACAAGCCTACGGTACTATTCATCCATGCGGCACTATGCAAGCCATGTGGCACTATTCATCCATGCGGCACTATTCATCCATGCGGCACTATGCAAGCCATGCGACACTATTCATCCATGTGGCACTATACAAGCCTGCAGTACTATTCATCCATGCGGTACTATGCAAGCCATGCGGTACTATTCATCCTGTGGTATTATTCATCTATGTGGTACTATTCATGCCTGCGGCACTATTCATCGTCTATGCCAGAATCAGGACAGATGAACATAGAAGATGTCCAAATCTTATTTTGGCCATAACTTCCTCAAAACAAGTCAAAATCTAACTTTTCAAAGGTCCATTTTGGATAAAATTGAATTCTCTATAACATAGAACAATCAAAACTTGAAAATAATAAAGTTTAGTAGATCAAAACCCAAGAAAACTGAAAAGGCTATAAACTTAGATCTACAAAAATTTATCTACCAAAATAAAAAATGCTAAGTTCTAAAGATGCTAAGAATCATGTAAGGAAGAGTTTAGAACAAACAAAATAATATTTGTCCAACATTTGGCAAGATGTACTTGCCTTAGGTTGGAGGAGAAAATGAAGAGGAAGAATGATGAAGAGAATGAAAATAACGGAGGAGAGAGAGAGAGAGAGAGAGAGAGAGAGAGAGAGAGAGAGAGAGAGAGGAGTTGGGTTTTATACAAACCTTCTCATCTCAAACCCACCTAAACCAAACCAAGCCCTATACCAAGTTGAACCGAACCAAATTAAACCAAGTCAAGTTTAACCTATACTTTGGAAAATTTTTAAAATATTCGAAAACCAAAAAATATGAAATACGGCTCAAAATACGTACCCGTACATAAGTACTGATACAGTGAGACAAGTCTCACAACTCTCCCATCCTTAGAAAAATTCCGTCCTCAAAATTTTCTAAAGCCAGTCAAGTAAGATAACTAAAACAAAAGCTCAAGAAAACACAACTATCTCTATAAAACGTAGCATGGCATATAAGTAAATAGAGGCAACTGTAATGTAAATAAATGCGTAAGCAATAACACAATCACAATCAAGAAAGGCTGGAGGCATATGAATAAATATGTCTCCTGAGACAGTTGAGTAGGGACCAACGTCCTCGCTGGCCTACACTGACTCCAAAATGGATAACGTCAAGTCTCAAAGTAAGTCGGTACCAATGACTTAGTCTAAGACAGGACTCACCCAGGACGTATCATCGTAGTCGATACCAATGAAGTTATCACATGCCTCGACTACGAAGACAAAAGAGTTGGGGACGAGAAACTCGCCTTCACTCACCGAATAAATCAAGTCGGCCATTGTACTCCATACATGGATAAAATACAAGGTCGCCTACAAGAACCCAAGATATATCGCCACTACCTGGCCTGCCACTGAAACACAAATCCTAAGAGAAGAACTGATGGAAGACCATAAAGATGGTACCTGAGACTCCCAAGGTATTAACCTCGTGCTGATACTAGAGCTGCTCTTGGTACTGTGCATGCAACTGTGCTCTGAGCTGTCTAATCCTCTGAGCTCGCGATGGCGGTGGGTACTGTACCAATGGTTGAACATCTAGTATTGGCCCTAGCTGCTCGTCCACTATTAGAGGCGATGACGAGGGTGACTGAAAGGATGGCAAGGGTATATCTGGTGTAGATGATCGTCTTCGAGATGCCAGATATGGGCAAGTGCTAATTGAATGGTCCTCTGCTCCACAGCGGAAGCATCGCCTATTGGCCGTCCGATAAACTGATCTAGAATGCCCTAACTTTCCATAATAGGTACAGGCTTGTTCTGTCCGATACTACTGTTGGTTTCTCTGCCTTGGAGCTTGTTGCTGCTGAACCGATGCTGGTGCCTGCTGGTTGGAAGGCTAGATGGATGATGATCCACCTTGACATCTTCGGGGACAAATTCCTATCATGTGGTCAGGTGAACCGCACGATAAACATAGAAAGTTAGCCCTCTGACAAGTAAGATGAGTGTTCCCTTCCCTTCCACAGAAGGAACATACGACCGGTAACTCCTAGCTCTGATATAGATGTTGGTCTGCTGGTACTGGTGATGGACGTCGGGGTAAAAAGCCTGATACATGCGAATGGTTCATTTTACGACCTTCGGTTCTGGATACGATCCTCCTAGTTCCATGCTCTTGCTCTCGTACTGCGTCCACAGTAGGTCGGGCTCGATATGCTGACTGGCTGTGTGACTGGTACTGTCTGGCTCTAATCTGTACTTCCTCTGGCTGTAAGTTCGCGTCTTAAAATTCCTCGGGTATTCCTTGCCCACTACGGTCTATCAAAATATGGATACTCTGCTGGAGAGCAAGATTTCGTCGTTGCTATGACTCCATCATTTCTTTGATAATCTCTATGAGTACAGGTACATCGGGTTGACCTGGTACTACCTCTGCTCGGACTGCTGATTATACGGAATGAGCTGGCTGATCGGGATGGACTGGCACCTCTGCCCTCGAGTTAACTCTCGACTCTTCGTCCGAATGCTGAGACAGATCCTCCATAACTGGCCAAACAGAAGATTGCTGACCTGCCATTGGCAGAACCCAAACAAGGTAATCGGAAGGATTAGGAACAGTGTCCCTGAAAGTTAAAGAACACAAGGATCAAATCGAGGGAACATGAGAGATCAACGATCAAGGCAGATATCAGGTCAAAGGATCAGAGATAGAGAATAATACGAAGGATATCAATAAAGGATAATTGTGACTGAGATAACTAAACATCAGTAACCCTAATATATCTGATAAATCAGACCTGCATGGGCCACCACTAAAACCTATGTCATGCCCCAATACCAGGTTACTGGCAAGTGGAAACGGACATGGCCAGCTACGTAATACCAAAGTACCAGTACTCTGAAATCACGTATAAGCTGTCAAGACATGGGGGTTACTTCTACAAGCCAGCAGTCGATCCTAGGTTAAAACAATCCTAGGTATCTCAATTACAGATAAATTTACAAGGTACAAGAAGTATGATCATCAGACATACAATAGTAAAGCGTCCCAAACCATATATACATGGATGATCATGAAGCTAGTAATACAAAATGGAGAAACTAGCAAGAGTATTAGTCATACATGATAGTTCTAGCTGTAGTCTAGAATACGCACATCATGTTTATGCCCGTAGGCTAAATGTCAAGGACCAAAACACGTGCTCGGAGGCTAAACGCCATAAAAGAATAATGTACATAACCAGTGGAAGAATAAAATGAGAAACCCACTTGGGTACTCTGGTGCTCTGGATGGTCACCGTCGAGTAGATGGTGCGAAAGATCCTCTGGCTTCTCTATCAGATCTGGCCAAACAAAATCAGTGGGATCAGACCCCCAATAGCAAGTACCACAAAGGAAGCCAAACTATGAACTAAAACCAGCAATCACTAACATCAACAATTAGAGATACAAATGAGTAAGGGCAGATCGAGACTCGTGCACTACCAATGCACTTATCTCGAACATAGGAAGACAATAAGTAAGCATCTTGGAGCATAAAGTAATTATCATGCAACATAATGTAAAGTGTAGACATGTTAAGTAAACAGAAGTTTGAGAATATGTAAAAGCAATTGAACATGTGAACTTGTGAGATAGCCGGGTCATAAGAGCATGGTGACCCGGCATAGGGAGTCATGTATAGCTTGTGAGATAATTGAACATGTGAGCATGTAAGAATTATATAGAAAGACAATGATAAGTGGGTTGTGACCCTTAAACCAAACAAGGACTTGGGTTGTAACCCTTCTCCTGAACAGAACTTAGTCTCGGATCATTGTATAGCATAAAGATCATGTATAGAATATGAGTACTAAATAGGATGACAAATGATAAGATGACTTAGGAACTAATTCGGAAGTCAAGTTACAACCCTTAAACCAAACAATGACCGGGGTTGTAACCCTTCTCCTGAATAGAACTTAGCCTCCGATCATTTATCGACAAGGTAAAGCATAAACCATAGTGTACTGAAATAAACATACGAACACTGCCTAGACAAAACTAGACTGACTCCATCCATCAATCACGGCCAAGTAATGAGTACGGCTTGATACTTTAACTAACTCGGGTTATCACAAGCCTAGTTACTAACAAGATGCAAAGAGATTTCCAAGTCCAGTTACCCACCTGCTGCTACCGGAGTGACCCTAGCAAAAGAAAACAAGTATAGCAGACACACTGCAGTAAGATACATGTGTCCTAAGGAGGTGCCCCACTCGACGGTGGGCTGGAAATGTGCTCACCATGACAGATAGCTCCAAATCCAATGTATATATATATATATATATATAAGGCCGGGAACAAACGGGGAACAGATAACTGGAAAAGTCTCTTCATGAACTACTTGATCAATCTAGTCATTAATTCTAGCCAGATTCAGTATGAATCCCTGACCGTGGTCATCAGGAATCTATGACTTAGACATGATACAATACAGAATATGTAGCTTGTACAAATACACTCAAGAGAAACACCCACGGTGTCCAAATCATTTATTACTTGTAAGCCAATAAAGCCATCGCAACAGCATTCATGGTTCATGTCATGCCATATTACTTGTTATATTACTAGCCTGGAGTGCACTACAACGGGTCACTATCATGTTAAGGGTACTTGTTAGGGGTGCCCCACGATGGGCCATAATCATGTTAAGTAAAGAAGTGACATGTGACTTGAGTGCACCGCAACGGGTTACTATCGTGTTAAGCAAAGAAGAAAGACATACATTATGAGTGCACCACAACGGGTCACTATCATATTAAGCAGAAGAAGGAAGACATAAAATATGAGTGCCCCACATCGGGTCACTATCATGTTAAGCAATCATAGACGTAAGAAAGATTGTGGATAGATCTTGATAAAAGGTGCATCATAACATAAGAGAAGAAATAAATGAGGTAACTACTTGGCCTAAAACACCAATTAAATCTGTGCTAGTGTTAAGGGTATGAGAGGGCTACAATCATTCTCTAACTGTACAGTATTATCAAATCATGTTAAGAAATTTATTTATTAAAGAAATATCAAGCTATTAAGTAGGGTCGTCACAATTTAGGCCGAGATAGAAAACATGCAATACAATCAAAAGCTCCATATCAAGAATGAAAGAAACTTGCATAAAATAGTTGGTAACATATTCTTGAAGCCAAAAAAAAAGATCTACAACTTTTATGTTGGGAGTTGGGAGAATTTCTGACCACAAATCAGCCAAATATGACATAAAATAGCCAAAAACAACCAAAATAGGCACTATACGACATTCTGCGGCACTATGCGGCCTGTGACACTATTCATCCATGCGGCACTATACAAGCCTGCGGCACTATGCAAGCCATGCAGCACTATTCATCCATGCAGCACTATTCATCCATGCAGTACTATGCAAGCCTGCGGCACTATTCATCTATGTGATACTATGCAAGCCATGCGGTACTATTCATCCATGCGACACTATTCATCCATACGGTACTATACAAGCCATGCGACACTATACAACCCTGCAACACTATTCATCCATGCGGTACTATGCAAGCCATGCAGCACTATTCATCCTTTGGCACTATTCATCCATGCGGTACTATTTATGCCTGCGGCACTATTCATCGTCCCTGCCAGAAATAGGACAGATGAATATAGAAGATGTCCAAATCTTATTTTGGCCATAACTTCCTCAAAACAAGTCGAAATCTAACTTTTTAAAAGTCCATTTTGGGTAAAATCGAATTCTCTACAACATAGAACAATCAAAACTTGAAAATAATAAAGTTTAGTAGATCAAAACCCAAAAAAACCGAAAATACTATAAACTTAGATCTACAAAAATTTATCCCCCAAAATGAAAAATACCAAGTTCTAAAGATGCTTAGAATCATGTAAGGAAGAGTTTAGAATAAAAAAAATAACATTTGTCCAACATTTGGCAAGATGTACTTGCCTTAGGTTGGAGGAGAAAATGAAGAGGAAGACGGATGAAGAGAATGAAAATAATTGAGGAGAGAGAGAGAGAGAGAGAGGAGTTGGATTTTATACAAAAATTTTCATCTCAAACCCACCTAAACCAAACCAAGCCCTATACCAAGTTGAACCGAACCAAATTAAACCAAGTCAAGTTTAACCTATACTTTGGAAATTTTTTAAAATATTCGAAAAACAAGAAATACGAAATACGGCTCAAAATACGTACCCGTACATAAATACTGATACAGTGAGACGAGTCTCATATATATATATATATATATATATATATATATATATAGTAATGAAGCGTCATAATTTTAACTGGTTTTCATGCATAGGATATGGATATGTTTGTGCCATTCCGACCATGACTAATAGGCTAGTCATGGCACACGACTACACTAGGTATGCCATAATTTATAGTCAACCCACAACTCCAAACTTAACCATGACTAAGGCCATATATAAAAATAATAAATATTGTTTAAAATATATAAACCCCAATAATTACTATTTAGGTTAATAAATAAATAAAATTTAGAAAAATATGGGACCTCTATTCTGACCGCTCGCCTCCACAGCCTCTAGCAAGCACTGATGCCAAATCCGACGTTGACCTCATCGTCGGTACTCGGTGCCATCGTCGCTCTAGCTTCCGTGTCGGCGGTCGCCTCCGATGAGCCTTCCCTTCTTTGCCTCTCTATCTCGAACACTCTTTCTTCCTCTATGTTCTCTCTCTTTGTTTCACTCTCTCTCCCCCTTAGTCTCTCTCTCTCTCTCTATATATATATATATATATATATATATATATAATAAAAATATATAAATAATAAATATAGCAATGTATATCTAGATTCCAAATTAGGCTTCTAGCCCTACATTATTGATGCATCAATTCAAAATGGACTATAAAAAAAATAAAAAAAATAAATATAACAATGTATATCTAGATTCCAAATTAGGCTTCTAGCCCTATATTATTGATGCATCAATTCAAAATGGGCTATTGTCACACCCCAGAACCAGAATACTGGAGAGCCGGGGACAGATACAGCCAGCTACGTACATTGAAGTGAATCCCACGTCGTAATATGGTTACGACTGTCTAGATGCATGAGGGTTTACTACAAGCCAGCAGTCACTTATGGTCAAGAACAAGCCCAGTGTCTCAATCTCAGGCAAGCAAGTAATGTAATAAGATGGTAGATCATCAGACATACAAAGTAAGGCATTCCAAACATTATATATTCAGATGATCATGAAGCTAGTCATACAAAATACGAAGACTAGCAATAGTTTAAGTCATACATGATCAACCCTAGGGTTTGTCAATCATGTTACAGCCCTTAGGCTGACAGAAATATAAATTTAACATGAGCTAACACTTGTTCGGCGGCTAAATGCCTCAAAAAAATAATTTACAATAGAATGGAAGAGCAAAATAAAACCTACTCGTTGCCAGGGTTGCGTCTAGTGTTCACCATCTGGCTGGAAGGCTGGAAGATTCTCGGGTGCTACTCCAAATTTTGGCCATACAAAACCAGCTGGGTCAGACCCCAGAAAGAGCAAGTGCCACAAGGGAGGCTTCACTTAAGAACTAAAACCAGCATATTGGCACATGAGACATAAAGGATAATAAAAGACATGAGTTAAAGAAATCAGGATGATAAACGATAAGGTAACTAAGAAACTATTCCGGTAACCAAGTTACAACCCGTAAACCAGACAAGGACTGGGGTTGTAACCCTTCTCCTGAACAGAACTTAGTCCCTGACCGATTATCGATAAGGTAAAGCATAACAGTAAATGTACTGAAGTAACCATGTACTGGCACTGTCTAGACAATACTAGACTGGACTCCATCGATCAATCACGGCCAAGCAATGAGTACGGCTTGATACTTTAACTAACTAGGGTTATCACAAGCTAATTACTAACAAGATGCAATAAGATGTTCCAACAGCCACAAGCCCTGCAGACTTAATCCAGGTTATCCAGTAGCAAGTTGAAAGAGTTGGATTAGGTGACTTGGGGGTACAACACATGACAGTGTGTTGGAAATGTGCCCTACTCGATGGCAGGCTACAAGTCCAATTAGAGCGCCTAGATAACGGGACTGCCTGTTGCGGAGAAATCTCTTCATAAACTACTTGATCAATCTAGTCATTATCCTAGTCAGATTCAGTATGAATTCCTGACCGTGGTAACCAAGAATTCATGTCCTAGACATGATGCAAGACGAGACATATAGCTTATACAAGCACAAACACCCATGGTGTCAAGACAAGAGTTACTTAGCAAGTCAAGATAACCGTCACAACAGCATATCAAGATTATCATATTAAGTTTCCTTATCAAGAGTGTGCCACGATGAGCCACTATCATGTATTATCATGCCAAGGTTACTTGTTAAGAGTGTGCCACAACGGACCACTATCATGTCATGTTACTTGTTACTTATTAAGAGTGCGCCTTAACAGGCCACTATCGTGTTCTATCCTTACATTATCACGAATGAGAGAAACTTACATAAAATAGCTAGTAACATATTTTTAAAGCCAAGGAAAAGATCTACAACTTTCATGTTGGGAGTTGGAAGAAATTTTGGCCACAATTCAGCCAAATAGGACATAAAATAGCCAAAAACAGCCAAAATAGGTATTATGCGACACTATGAAAGCCATGCGGCACTATTCATTCCTGCGGTACTATGCATCAATGCGGTACTATGCAAGCCATACGGCACTATTTATTCCCGCGATACTATGCATCCATGCGGCACTATACAAGCCATACGGCACTATTTATTCTTGCAGCACTATTCATTCCTGTGGTACTATACATCCATGTGGCACTATGCAAGCCATACGGCACTATTCATTACTGCGGCACTATGCATCCATGCGGTACTATACAAGCCATGCGGCACTATTCATTCCTGCGGCACTATGCATCCATGCGGCACTATACAAAATATGCGGTACTATTCATTCCTGCGGTACTATGCATCCATGCGACACTATGTAAGTCATGCGGCACTATTCATCGTCTCTGTCAGATTCAGGACAGATGAACTATAAAATATCCAAATCTTATTTTGGCCATAACTTCCTCAAAATAAGTCAAAATCTAACTTTTCAAAGGTCTATTTTGTGTAAAATTGGATTCTCTACAATATAGAACAATCAAAACTTAAAAATAATGAAGTTTGATAGATCAAAATCCAAAAAAATCAAAAAGGCTATAAACTTAGATGTACAAAAATCCATCCATCAAACCCAAAAATGTCAAGTTCTAAAGAGGCTTAAAATCAAGTAAGGAAGAGAATGAAACAATAAAACTTGAGATCCATCATGAAGCAAGTTGTACTTGCCTAGAACTTGGTAGGTGGGAGGAGAAAATGAAGAAGATGAAGAAGTAAATGAAGAAGTGAATGAGGAGAGAGAGAGAAGGAGTTGGGTTATATATCAACCCTCTCCATCTCAAGCCAAGCCAAACCAAGTCAAATTGAACCAAACCTATCAAATAAACCAAGTCAAGATTAAACTAAGACTTGGCTAAGCAAAATAAGTCTAACTACTGTCCACCTGATAAATGCCAAAAATCTTGTATACGCATACGAAAATACGTATAACAGAAAATGAAAGTAACAACTCTACCCACCTTAAAAGAATTTCGTTCTTGGAATTTAATCAAGAGGCTAAAGATGTCGGGGCAAGCTATATTAATCATAAGCAAGCTACGACTAGCAGTCAATCAAGCAATCATTCATATAAGCAAGGAAATAAAAGCATAAGGCATAAGGAATACATTATACCTTATGAGTCAAACAGGTGTGGATATCGCGAGCGAATATCATCCTCACGCTCCCACGTTGACTCACCCAAAGAGTGGTGACCCCAACCCCAAGCAACATGGACTAAACTAATAGTCTTATTCTTGAGTACCTTCTCCCTTCGGTCCAATATGGATACGGGCCTTTCCTCATACGAAAGGTTGGTACCAAAAACCAATACTGAATGATCAAGGACATAGCTCGGATCTGATATATACCGTCGTAATTGGGATACATGGAAGACATCATGCACCTCACGTAACAATGGCGGAAGAGCGAGACGATAGGACACATCACCTACTTGCTCTAGAATATCGAACGACCCTATGTACCTAGATCTAAGCTTTCCCCGCACGCCGAATCGAATGACGCCACGGGTAGGCAAGATCCTAAGAAACACATGGTCGTCGACTGAAAACTCAAGGGGATGCCGATAAGAATCAGCCCAATGGCGCTGTCGATCTTGGGCAACTCGAAGATGATCTCTGACTTATCTGACCACCTCGATTGTCTGCATAACCATCTCTGGACCAAGCATCTGTCTCTCGTCGACATCATCCCAAGCTAAAGATGATTTTCACTTCCTACCATACAGTGCTTCAAAGGGTGCCATCTGGATACTAGCCGGGAAACTGTTGTTATAGGAGAACTCCACGAGATGCAGGTGATCTTCCTACGAACCACCGAAGTTGAGTGTATATGACCGCAACATATCTTTAAGAGTCTGGATCATGCATTCTTACTGACCATCTGTCTGTGGATGATAAGCTGAACTGAACTTGAGACGAGTCCCCAAGCTCTCATGAAGACTCCGCCAAAAGTACGATGTGAATCTTGAATCTCTGTCTGATATGATACTAACTTGCACTCTATGCAATCTAACAATCTGCCTGAGGTACATCTCTGCTAGCTGATCCGTCGACTGACCAATTTTGAAGGAGAGAAAAAGAGCTACCTTCGTGAGTCTGTCAACTATAACCCAGATAGCATCACTTCCAGCTAGGGATTTAGGTAACCCAGTTACAAAATCTGTGGTAATGTACTCCCATTTCCATTCTAGGATTGGTAAAGGTTGAAGAAGTCCAGCTGGTCTTTAATATTCAGCCTTAACTTGTTGGCAAACTAAACAACGAGAGACAAATCGGGCTATCTTCCTCTTCATGCCATTCTACCAAAAATGCTGACGGATGTCTCGATACATCTTTGTACCGCCGGTAGGGCTGGCAATTTTGCTCTGGTACCCTCTACCCTAGCCGGGTACCCTGTACCCTCAGGTGCCCACGGGTACCCTCTACCCTAGGAGGGCAAGCCCTACCCTTACCCTCTTAGAATTAGGGTAGGGTAAGGGTTTTATTCTGTTACCCTAGTACAATTACCCGGGTACCCGCCCTACCCGTCCTACCCGCCCTACCTTCTACCCTGTAACCCTATCCTGAACCCTACCCTACCTTGAATCACTACCCTGCCCACTACTCTGTAAATTCGTGCTTTATAATTTTGTATAGTCCCACACTCCCACTGTAGTTACTACTACATACTTGTATAGTCCCACACTCCCTCTGCCCTGTAACCCTACCCTGAACCCTACCCTACCCTACCCTGAATTACTACTACATATTTGTAGTTTTTTGTAATTAGTTAGTACTTAGAATTAGAAGAACTACATAGTGCTTGATCCTAAGGAGTCAGGTCTAGCCCTCTCCTTGGGTATGTAGGCAGCCCAGGTTCTACTATATAACTGGGTTCAGCGCCTTTAGTAAAAAAAATATTCCCCCTGTTATTTCTTGTTAAGTTATTATGATTTTTGAATGTTGTAAAAATCTTAATATCAAGGTGTTTACTAGCAAAAAAAAAAGATTTTCAAAGTTAAAAAAACTAAAATGGCAAGGGTAATACCCTTACCCTCCCTACCCTAACCCTCATCTACCATGTGAGGGTAAAGGACAAGGACGGGTAATGGGTATTGATTTTTTGGAAGAGGGCTACCCTACCCTACCCTCATGACTCCTCTAGGATATCAAAAAAATGTTAATACCCTACCCTGTCCTGCCCTTTTCCTGCCCTTACCCTACCCTATCCTACCCATCGCCACCCCTAACCGCCGGGATGAATTGAATACTGAGAACTGTGAGCCTCTGCCATGATCTCCTATCTGATATCACCACTGGGTATACAAAGACATCTTCCATGTCGGAGAGTACCATCTTCGTGAATACATAACTCTGCTCTCCGACCTGTTTCACACTCTACTCTGATCTGCTGAAGCTTAGAATCTGCTGATTGTGCCATCATGATCCTCTCAACTATGCTGGACTGAACTTGTATGCTGGCCATCAATGCCACATTGGTAGGAAGAACTACTTCAATACCCATCTTCTGAAGATCGGCTAACGATTCTGGTTGCACTGTTAGAAAATAAACTCCAGCTCTTCTGCTCAATGCATCTAAAACAACGTTGGTCTTCCCAGGATGATACTGCAAGTTGATGTCATAATCCATAAGTAGTTCTAGCCATCTCTTCTGACGTATGTTAAGATCCTTCTGGATAAACACATACTTAAGACTCTTGCGGTCGGTGAAAATCTCCACCCGATCTCCATATAAATAATGCCTCCAAAGCTTAAGTGCGAAAACCACTGCTGCTAATTCCAAGTCATAGATTAGATAATTCCTCTCATGATCACGAAGCTGACGTAACGTACCACCTTACCATGCTACATCAAGACGCATCCCAATCCCTTGCCGGAAGCGTCACAATAGATCGAAAATCCTCCAGTCCCATCTGGAAGCATGAGAATGGGTGCTGTCATCAATCCTTGCTTCAACTTCTCAAATGAACTCTGACACTCTGCTGTCCAAGCAAACTGCACATCCTTGCGGGTCAACTGCATCAATGGTGCTAAAATCCGAGCGAAGTCTGATACAAACCGTCGGTAATAGCCAGCCAATCCTAGGAAACTCAGAACTTCTGCGACGGTAGTAGGTACTGGCCATGACTCTATAGCCACTATCTTCTCGGGGTCCACTTTCACTCCACCTCTGGTGATGATGTGACCTAAGTACGAGATACGATCCAGCCAAAACTCGTACTTACTGAACTTCGCGTACAACTGTGCTCTCTGAGAATCTGAAGAACTACACGAAGATGCTGCTCATGCTCTACCTCGTTCTTGCTATAGACTAAGATGTCGTCTATAAACACTATCACAAACTGGTCCAAATAGGGCATGAAGATACGATTCATGAGGTCCATGAATACGGCTGGCGCATTGGTTGCTCCAAATAGAATAACAAGAAACTCTCGATGCCCATATCTGGATCTAAATGCTGCCTTTGGGATGTCTTGCTCTCTAACTCTGATCTGATGGTACCCTGATCGCAAGTCAATCTTCGAAAATATTGCCGCTCCTCTGAGTTGATCAAATAAATCATCTATCCTTGGTAGAGGATATCTGTTCTTGACTGTTACAGAGTTCAAGGTATGATAATCAACACATAATCTTGATGTACCATCCTTCTTTTTTATAAGAAGTATCGGGGCTCCCCAAGGTGATCCACTAGCATGAATGAATCCCTTGGTCCTAAGTTCTTCAATCATCTTGTACAAGATCTCTAACTCTGAAGGTGCCCTCCTGTAGAATCTCCTTGACACTGGTGCCGTCCCTGGAAGTAAATCAATGGTAAACTCTATCTCTCTCTGGGGGCATGCCTGGAAGCTCTTCGGGAAATACATCAGGAAACTCTTCTACTACTCTGGAAAACTGAACTGCCACTGCTATTGCCATCCGCAATACTGGGGGAGAAGGTTCTACTTCACTCCTGAAAAATAAAAACTTCGATTTGCCGAGAATAACAAAAATAATTCTGCTAATATGGCAGTCTATTCTTGCGTATTGCTCCTTCAACCAATCCATTCCTAGGACCACATCATAATTGGCCATCAAAAATTCTATCAACCTAGCGGAAAACTCTCTACCGCTAACTATGATTCGACATGAGGAAAATACTCTATCTACTCCCACAAGACCGTTACCAGTAAGTATATTGAGCCTTACTGATAATGACTCGGGCTCCAGTCCTATCCGTGTTGCGAATCGTGCAGACATTAATGAATACGATGCACCCGAATCAAATAATACTGATGCTGAAAAAGAGTTGACGAGAATGGTACCTGCCACCACCTTACCTGAATCTAACTCTTCTTCTACCGTCAGAGCCATAGCCTGACCTTGTCCTCTTAGTGCTGGCCCCCTCTATTGGTGATCTCTCTGCCTGTTCTGAATTTGAGCTTGGGTCTGGGCATACTATTGGGCCTGAGGCGGCAATGGCCTCGGAGGCTGGTACTACTGCTGCACTGGTACTGGACCCCTAACCGATGGACTGGTTAGGTTTGATGACGTTAAACTGGCTCTATTCGGACAGGACCCTATCTTGTGATCCGGTGCCCCACAAGCCAAGCATAATTCCTGTGCTCTGCGACACTCTGATACTACATGTCTTGGCTTTCCACAATGAGTGCAACCCATTGCGGAAGACTGCTTCTGCTTCTGTTGCTGAGGATATGCTGGCGTCGAATGCTAAACCGACGAAATTATGGTCGCCCTCCTGGGAGCTCCAATAGTCAAAGCCCTAGCTGCCGGGGTTGGTACTGAAGACTGGAACATCTGCCCATGAGACCTCTTTCGTCCTCCACTTCTATCTACAATCTTCTGTGAAGTATACTCATGCCTCTTCGCTGCTCGCAAGACGGCATCAAATGTCTGGTGCTCAAACTGCTCTACTGATATAATAATCTCTAGGTGGAGCTTCTGCTGGAATTGCTGGGCTCGATCCAATTCGGTTGCTACCATGGTAGGAGCAAACCGACTGAGTCTAGAAAACTCGGCCGTATATCCATCGACCGTCCTGTCCATCTGCTTAAGATTGGTGAATCTCATCTGCAGATCATACTGAGCTACTGCGTCGAAGTACTTAGTCTGGAACTTGTTGCTGAATACCGCTCATGAGACAGGCGTCGGTAATCCAATTGCTAGCATCGCCCACTAGCTGCGGGCTAAGTCCAATAACTGCAGACGCACAATGGCCACCTTCTCTTCCTCAGGAATCCTAGCTGCCTCCAGGATAACTTCTATGTCCTGAAGCCATGCATCAACATCTTCACTGCCGTCAAAGAAAGGAGGGTTCAGACGCTTGAAGCTGTTGGTCGCGTTGTTCCCTTGGTAACCAACTCTGCCCATGGCATCTTATCACGACCCGCACCCTAGATAGGGGCACAAGTGCGTGATAGCGCTCAGCCTACACCGTAAAAACGATGTAGAATGCTGTAGGTCTGCTAGCTAACAAACAATATATAATAACCTATCATCTCCGTACGGAGGAATATAATGTGAAATACTGATAAACTCAATCACATTCTAGAAGGAAGAATCATGGCACGAAAACTAGATAGATATAATCACAAAGGTGTAATATCCAGTTCAACAGAGAGAAAGAGAGTCATAAAGTAATATGGTTATACAAACCCAAAATATAATATCATAAGTGACAAGCTGGAGACAAAGACCAGTCCAAAACAACTATAACTAAGCAATAGGTAAAGTCTCATCAGGCAGAGCTAAGCCCTGCTGAACCAAGGTCTCCAAATCTATGCCCACTACGTCATCCGGACCGTAGTAGATACAGTAATACTCCTCATCAGTATCTGTAATATTTTGTCAACATATCCAGTCAGGATGGAACGAGCACAATCAACTAACAACAGTTCACAAGATATGACAAAAGCTATAAGACTGTAAATAGAGAGTATATACAAGAAATCATGGAATGTACATGTGAGTATCATGGCATGGTAAGCTGTAAATCTAGAGCTAGAATAAGGCAAGTAAAACTGATCATGGCATGTACAAGAATCAAGAATCATATATCTAGGTGTGTGAGTACTAGCTTTGATATGTGGTCGGCTTGGGTCTGAACAAGGTCTAATGATGTAGCCAATCATACGTGGAGTGTAGGATCGACATTCACAAGGTCTACAAGAATAAACAAGGCGGATAATGACCACACATCTACACTAGTACTCCCCGTCCCCGACTGGTAGAGTAGATCCAAACAAGACACGTCACGACGTAGGATTCTACGAGAAGAGAGCAAGCCTCCTCGAGAATCGGTGTCTATATACTGCACAAGAACTACAAGGGTCTTGCACAAGATATACCAAGATAATAAGGAATAACATCGCATGTCGGGATCCATGAATACCAATCCTTATGACCAATGTGTCAAGAACAAGCATATCTACACTAATTACATGAATTATAACAATTATTATAAATTGAAAAAGTTATCAGAGAATGTACTCGCCTGTGATGTGATGGATAAGTTGACTGAGTCCAAGAACAGTGCCTCGAAGACCTATAGATGGAATACTGTATCAATATAATGGTTTGGAAGTGAAATCAAGTCATACTGAGTCAAACTAGGTCAAGACACGTCAAACTAAGTCAAACTAGGTCAAACAAAGTCAAACTAAATTATACATTGTCAATCTAAGTCATACTAGGCCTAACAAAGTCAAAATAGGTCAATGCAAGTCAAACATAGTCAAACAAGGTCAATTTAAGTCAAGGGTTGACTTACAGTTGACTTTTGGTCAACTGGTCAACTCTGGTCAACCCTAGGTCAACTCTAGGTCAAACTTTACTAACGTTGACTAACAGTTGACTTTGGGTCAACTGGTCAAGTTTGGTCAAGTTCTAGTCAATTTTAGGCTACGGTTGACTTTCGGTTGACTTTTGGTCAAAAATAGTCAACCGTGGTCAACCAAGGTCAAAACTAGTCCGAGTCCACTATTCCTAACCATTACCAACCATAAAATCCTAATTATACCTATATCTTAAAGTATTAAACCTATATGTTATGAAATGGGCATTATCCTAACATGCTCCGTTTACCCTTTCTAAGGTAAACTCGATCCTTAGCCTCTAACTTGACTCTAGACCCTCCTACCCTCATTCTAAGTATTCCTCCACCCTCTACTATGGTATTTTAACCCTCTCCTAGAATCTCGATACCGTATCGCGGTATCTTGATATCTAAAAGTCAAAAAGGGTAAAATTACATTACCTTAGGATAGTGGATATTGAGATACCAACTTGGTATATCAAGAATACCACACAACTCAAACTCTAACTAGAATATTAAACTCTAACTATCTAACCAATACTAACTTGCTACCTAACCATCTAACCCATCTAGTATTCATGGCCCACTTTAGTACTAACATACCACTTATCTCCATATCTCATATTTCTAACATTGTGCTACTCTAACTAACAATCCTAACTCACTCTAATCTCACTCAAACATACCCACTTATAGACCATTTAGGGGGGGGGGGTATATATATGGGTATAAATAGATATATATGTATATGGGTATATATAGGTATATATGGGTATATATATGGGGTATATAAATGGGGTACTTAGGGGGTAAAAAGGGGGGTCAAAGGGGCTGATTTATGGCTGCTACTGCTGCTACTGCTGCCAATTTGCTGCTGTTTTGAGGCAGCAAGGAGGAGGGGGGGGGTTCCCTGCTCCACAGCCCACAAACAGTGGGGGGGGGGGGGGAGGGGGGGGCTGCCCACTGCAACAGTCCCCAAATGGCGACTGTTTACTGCTGCTGCTGTCCATGTTTTGGGATAGCAAGGGGGGTTGGCTGCCACTGTGCAGCCCCCTTCTCTCCCTCCCCATCCCACTCTCTATCTTCCCTTCCTCTCTAACTCCCTATCTAAACTCTCCTCTATCTCACTCTCGATATATATATATATATATATATATATATATATATATATATATATATATATATATATATATATATATATATATATATACATATATACATATATATATATATACATATATATACATATATATATATATATATATATATATATATGTGTGTGTGTGTGTGTGTGTGTGTGTGTGTGTGTGTGTGTGTGTGTGTGTGTGTCTGTGTGTGTGTATAATATATATATATATATATATATATATATATATATATATATATATATATATATATATATATATATATATATATATATATATATATATATTTTATAGACAGACACACACACACACACACACACACACACACACACACACATATATATATATATATATATATATATATATATATATATATATATATATATATATATATATATATATATATATATATATATATGGACACACACACACATGGATACATGGACACACACACACACATGGATACATGGACACAAACACATATCCTAGTTCTTTTAGGAGTCTCCCATAGGCCTTTAACTTGACACAAATGGAGATACCACCATGGGGTGGATCCTAGGGGTTCCAAATTAATTAAAATTCATGGAAAAATGATTTAGAGGATAGGAAATTACCTATTAGGAGTGAATCCCTATGAAATTCTCTCCGACACAAAAATTATTGTAGAAAGGACACTTCTACCTTGCACTTTTCTCCCAAACTTTGGTAGCACCCTCCCTTGATGGTGTAGAGAGGATATATGGAAGCAATTTTGGGGAAAAAAGAGGATTTTGAGATGAAATCAAGGTCTTAGGTCAAGGTTTTGGAGAAGAACTCAAAAGGGGGAAGAAATAAGGCTATGCATGAAAAATAGAATGAATTAGAGGGGATGGGGTGGCCGGCCATGTAAGAGGGGTTTGGGGGCTTTTGGCAAATGTCCAAAATGCCCTCCAAGCCTCCTTTAGGTCAAAATTGACTTAAGTGATAAATCGGGGTTAAACGGGCCAAGTTAAAATCTACAAATTGACCGATTAAGTCATGGAGGATTTGTCTAAAATACTAGACTAATTAGTGGGATTTATGGGTCATGTCTAACTTATGTTTGGGTCCCAATCAGAGTCTAAGCTACCCGGGTCCCCGATACAAGTTGAAATGAGCTGAAATTCGAACCCGACTTAAATAATCCCCAAATAACATTATAATTAAATAAAAATTTCTAAAATTCCTAAAAATAAAAATGACCATTTTACCCCTATTTATGAAAAGTGGGAGTAACAAATCTACCCACCTTAAAAAAATTTCATCCTCGAAATTGAAGGCGAAACTATCACCGCGACTAAAACAGAACAAGGAAAGAAAAAGAAAATTTTTACCACAAGGCTCGAAGAGATATGGAAATCGCTCCCGCATATCATCCTCTCTCTCCCAGTTAGACTCACCTAGAGAGTGGTGCCTCCATGCAACGCGAACCAAAGGAATGACCTGGTTTCGGAGCACCTTCTCTCTTCGGTCCAAGATCTCAACCGGCTTCTCTGGATAACTGAGAGTCGGTCCCACTTCGATCTAGGAGTGGTCTAAAACATGACTGGGATCTGCCACGTACCATCTCAGCTGTGACACGTGGAACACGTTGTGCACTCCCTCTAGTGCGGGCGGTAACTCCAGTCGATAAGCCACTACACCGACCCTGTCCAAGATACGGAAACGTCCGATGTATCGTGGACTAAGCTTCCCGCCTACACCAAAACGAATCGTGCCATGCGTCAGAGAAATCCGCAGAAACACAAGATCACCAACCTAGAACAAAAACACAAGTCTTAAAGCTTGATCTAAAATAATCACAATCAGACTCAAATACTAGAAAAATCTAAACTATACCTCAAACTCCAACAGCCTCCAGTGGTTATCGGCCCAATACCGCTGCCTGTCCCGCGCCACCCGAAGTCTATCCCTGATAACCCTGACCTTCTCTGCAGCATCCACTACCATCTCAGGGCCAAGCAAAACCCTCTCGTCGATATCATCCCAAGACAAGGGAGTACGGCACCTCCGTCCGTATAGAGCCTCAAAAGGTGACATCTCTATACTGGCTTGGTAGCTGTTGTTGTAAGGAAACTCTACCAAATGAAGGTGGTCCTCCCAAGATCTCCCGAAGTCCAAGATACAGGTACGAAGCATATCCTCGAGGGTCTGAATCGTCCTCTCTAACTGCCCGTCTGTCTGGGGGTGGTATGAGGTACTGAACTTGAGCGATGTGCCCAAGCTAAGCTGCAAACTCCTACAGAAGTGAAAAGTGAATCGGCTATCCCGATCCGAGACTATGCTCACTAGAACCCTGTACAATCGGAACTATCTGTCGCACCTACATCTCGGCCAGCCTCTCCGTAGACAAACCCACATTGAAAGGCAAAAAGTTGGCCGATTTGGTCAATCGATCAACAATGACCCAAATCACATCCTTCCCTCCTGGAGAACGCGGAAGTCCAGACACAAAGTCCATAGTGATATGCTTCCACTTCCACTCAGGAATGGGTAGTGGCTGGAGCAATCCATCTGGCCTCTGCCTCTCGACTTTCACCTACTGGCACACCAAGCATCTAAAAATGAACTGAGCCACCTCGCGCTTCATGTCATACCACCAAATATGCTGTCTCAAGTCTCTGTACATCTTATTGGCACAAGGATGCATAGAGTACTGAGAACGATGCACCTCCTGAAGAACCTCCTTCCGAAGTCCTCCGCTCGGTACGCACAATCTGGTACCATACCTCAACGACCCATATCCTGCTATAGAGAACTCATCCAACAGTCCTGTCCGGACCTACTCCCTGATGACCCTCAAAGCCTCATCCTCAAACTGAGCTGCTCCGACTCTGTCCATCAGCTCTGACTGTACCTGAAGACCCCACATCTACTCCTAAAACCCAGGAACTATCACCTCAATGCCCAAGCTCTCCAGATCTGCCAGAAGGTGACGATCTATCATCAAACACATGGCCACAGGATACCCGTTCAAAGCATCCACAACCACGTTGGCCTTCTCCGGATGGTACTGTAAGGATATATCAAAATCCTTCATCAGCTCTAACCATCGCCTCTGCCTCATGCTTAGCTCCTTCTAGGTAAACACGTACTTCAAGCTCTTGTGGTCAGTAAAAATCTCCACACGCTTTCTGTACAAATAGTATTTCCACAACTTCAAGGCAAATATGACTGCTGTAAACTCTAAATCATGAGTCGGGTAGTTCTTCGCATGTGGCCGTAACTGCCTAGATGCATAAGCAATTACCTTTCCATGCTGCTGAAGAACGCAACCCAGATGTCACGACTCGCACCCTAGAGTAAGGGCACGAGAAGTGGGTACGTGCAGCCTGCGCCACAGTGTCGGCGGTAGAACGCTGTCCTAGGTCTCATGCATCTAACAGTATAAGGCTAAACGGTTTATACTCCCCGAATATGGGTGACATAGCAGAATGTAAACTCAATCACAACTAAGGAAGAAGAAGTACGAGATGATATAGAACTCAAAATGAAATACAGATGATCAGAAGAGTCTAAGTGTCTAAGATAACAACTCAGCAAACATCCAGAAATACAAAGTCTCAACTACAGAATATGAAAGAATATATACAATCCAGATCTCAAATGACAGAATAGTAAAAACCTAGACAAGGGAGCCTCAGTCTCTATAGCTAGTGGATCCGGCTGGGAATCCGGATCACAGGTGTCATCTAGAGCTGTCCCGTAAAAAGTGTCAACACCAGCCTCATCCTCGTCCTCTGTAAACATATCAACGGTGCCCAATCAGGACGGAGCGAGCACAATACATCTCAACAGATCATAGCAGGTTAAACAATATAATCATGCAGTAAAGTAAGATACATGATCTGAAAGAAAGTACAGAATGTAAAAGCGATGGCTGTAATAGAAATATATGTACTGTAAATAAAGAACTAACAGTGGCTAGTGAGTCAGAGTATAAGATAGACGTGTGAATGGCATAGAAGATTCTGATGAGACACTACGGAGGTGATCAGATGAGATACTACTTGGGTATTATTCACATGTCCACTTCTACTCCCCCGTATCCCCAATCAATACACAAGGATCCAGCCAGGTTATGTTATGATTCATGTAACGGCCCCCGAAGGGTGGTACATGATAGTCCCGTAAATGGAGATTCTAGAAAAGCCCATAAATGGGGGATTCAAGGAAGACTCTGTGATCATGAGAGTACATGTCACAAGTGATTCAATGAACCATGAAGCATAGTGATACAAAATGTAAGTGAAACGCACAGAACATGTAGTATCCGATGCTCCCTGAGGGGATAACATCTCAAGAAAGGATCCATATAGTACTAATCCATGTGACCAATGTGACAACATCAAGTAAAGTAATTTAAAGCAGGAGAATAATTCTAACAGGATATGAAATGATCAGAGAATGTACTCACCTGTATCCAGAGTATCTGAAGAATATCTACTGTCCGAGGAGTGGTGTCTGTCTCCTATAGAACAGCACAAGTCACAACATGTCTAAAATGATAATAAGATGCAATTCAATGCATTCTATATGAATCTAGGTCAATCTAGACCAAAGTCAACTCTTGATCAACTCTGGTTAACCCTAGAAGTCAAACTAGGTCAACTAAGTCAAACCTAAGTCAAACAAGTCTATACTAGTCTAACTAGTCTATGCTAGGTCTAATCAAGGCTATACAAGTCAACTAGACACTCAATAGGGAAACAGACACACCCATAGGCTATGTCATCTAGGTTATAGGCCATAGGCCCAATCCTCTACGCAATAGCCATACACTAGGCTATATACCTATGTAGAATCACAACCATATGTAGGCCATGAGCTAATTACAAGCCACAACACTATAGGCCAACACCATATATGTATATATCACTATATACTCATATATGTATATAATATAGGAATCTCAACTCACACATTACATTCACATATTTATACACACTATCGATGTAGGCTATACCTGCATTAAATTAGAATTCACATTGGTTGTATATATATTATTACATATATATACATAGAAAGTTAGAGAGGGGAGAGCATGCCTTATGTGAGTGTGTGTCTTAATGTACCACTGTGCACCAATCCAGATTTTCATTCCCAGTCTAAACAGTAAAGTGTAGGCATGAATATTAGGTCCTCTTATATGTGTAACATTGCATATACATGTATTCCCCAAATTTTAGATTGTGGTGTGAAAGTGTGACTGGAAATATAAGGGATTGTGTGTGTGTGTGTGTAGAAGAACCTATGTGACAGTGTTCAGGGGTTCAGGATGTAAGGACAGTGCATGTGTGAACATGTGATTTTGTGAGTGTGTGTGGGTGATGAGCTAAGGGTGGCCTGTGCTCAGGTTTAATAACCCAAAGATAGTGCATACAAAGTCTTTCCAGGTTCAGTCGTGTCTCAGTATTCTCAGGTTTTGAGAACTATGGAATCAAAACAGTTTCAAAAATATATCAGTTTGTATATTAAGCCACAATGCAAATCAAACTCAGTTTTAAAATAGGAAGTAAAGTTAGAATGTAAACTCAGGAAAAAAATGTGTGTTCAGTCTATCACAAATCAGCCTATTCATATTCGAAAACCCCTTCACTAACACAACCTAAACTATATGAATTTAATCTACATTGTATAGTCCAATACATGTGTAAGATCCAACATGGCAACTTAAACAGGACATTCAATTTTAATTAGGAATAAAATCGAATCCAAAAACTGAATGTGAGTATCAGTTTACATCAAAACAGTCCAACTCACTGTCCAAAATCTATTTCAGAATCATAAAACCTAATCTATCATGTAAAACCTATCTAACAGGTATCAGTACATATGTAGGATCAATTATGATGCTTAAACATCAATTAAAACAAATTAAAATAGGATGATCATAAGAAAACAGGAATTGAATCATGTATCAGTCCTACACATTATCGAAAACCCAAATCATAGGTAATGAGCCATAAAGCCTAATCTAAATGTAACATTGAACTAGTCATGAATTAAATAACATGTAGGATCATTTATGATACTGAACACATTAGTTTAAATCAGATAAAATAGGGTTTAAATCTCTGGAAATGGGAATGTAAATGTGCTATCAGTGGTTTACATTCGAAACCCAACTCAATATCAATTATTCCATTTCTCATAAATCAACCCATTCTAATAAGTAAAACTAAACTAACATAGACTAACAAACATGTCTAGGATCTTAATTAGCAATTAAACCATAATTTAATCAATTTAGACTGGGAAATAAACACTGATTCAAATAGCTGGACAATACACAGAAAATAGTGTCGTGCAGTGAGTACGAGGCCTCGTGCTCGCAAAACGACGCGACACTGGACTCGTGCTCGTGCCCCTAGGTTTGCCCCACGTAGGGCTACCTACGTGGCACCCTGCACCGCCTTGTCGAGTCGTATAGACGTGTCCAAACACGCGTATCAGAACGCTGCACACACGCGACTCAGCACAGTATAAAACCTGTGCAGAGTGAATCTCGTGTCCGATACGACACGAGAAGACTTGGGACATGGTTGGGAGACTCGCAGACGTTGCCCCCACCCCTCATCCAAACTCAGCTCGCCACGTGGCCTGTGCAGTGAGCACAAGGCCACGAGTAGCAGGGGACTGAAATAGTCCAGATCCAGCGTGTTCGTGTCCCTCGTGTGGACACGACACGACACGAAACACCCAAGTGTCCATACAAAAATCACAGAGCAACCCTAGATCTACAATCCTATTCAAACATATTTCTAAAACAATAAAATAAATTCCTTAGAGGCATTTCTACAAACACTTAGGTATCCTATTGGATACATGTCCGATACGGACACGAAATGAGTCCACCAAGACACGAAAATAATTCCTACAGTTAGGGGACTCCTAAGGCTTGGTGTTTATGCAAAGAAACTAAAATTTCATGGAAGGAAATGGGATTTACCTATGTGTGTTCCTTCACAAGAAAAACTCCCAAAAGTGAGATCTCCTCAAGCTAGCCAATGGCTCCAAATTGTATCAAACCTGAGAATGGCCTCCACCAACAGTAGGGGGACACTAATTAGGTTACAATAGAAGAAGTTTCAATGAAAATGGACTAATATTGAATAAACTATGAAGAAATTTCAATGGAGAACAAACCTTTCCTTAGAAAATGAAAGGATGAATAAAGAGGAGGCACAAACTTTGAGAGAGACTTTATAGCAAGGGGGGAGATCCCTAGGCTGGCCACCAAGTCAGGATTAGGGTTTTGGGATTCAATCCAAGGGCTCTAATCACATCTAATCTATTCAATGGCTAGAAATCTAGGTTTTCCCTTCTAGTCAAGTTGCAACCTATTCCTTTCTAACAAGTCATGACTTAACCCAACTAACCCATACTAAATAATACTAACCATGGCTAACTAGACTAGCTATGACTAATCTAGGTTAGGTCCAATCTAGGTTAGGGCTAAACACAACACAAGACAATCAATTAAATAATATTTAAATCACACCATTCTAAATAATCATTTTAAATTCCAAATAATATATATTAAATTTAAATAATTCAAAAAATGAGAAAAATACCCTCAAACTAAAAATGATAAATGAAATACCCAAATCACATGGCTAGGCTCTAGGTCACTATCTCTAGGGTTACACTAGCAAAACACCAAATCACAAGTCATGATTTTAAATAGTTTAAAAATGATTAAAAATCACCAAAAATCATAATATGAAATAAATATCAATAAATAATAATTATAATTACAAAATTTCAAAATTACCCTCATCTAAAAAACTAGGTGTTACAATCCTACCCACCTTAGAAAAATTTCGTCCTCAAAATTAAGATGATCGCACCCCCTTCTAGGTCAAACATAGTCAAGGGTCAATCACTAGTCAAATTTTTCAACATCCTAGAACTTGGTCATCAGCTGGTCAACTTCTTAGGATTTTACCTATGCTAGCTACCTAAGTGTTGGCAACCAGAATTTAGCAAAAAGAGAAACTCTATAATAGGCTAGCTCTTAACTTCCCAATCCTATAAAGTCACCCATAACTAAATACCTACAAGCAAAGCACACCAATCCCAAATACCACATATATATGCTCAAGAACAACAACCCATCACACATATCCTAAGTATATCATATATATATATATATATATATATATATATATATATATATGACTGGTCAACCAAGGGTTAAAGTAGACTAAACTTATAAGTGACTGAACAGATGCTTAGAATTTAGGCTAAGGATGAATGGTCTGAATCATCAGTGTAGGCAAAAGGAAATAATGCTAAGGAGACTGAAATTATGAGCTAAAGGACAGGACATTTGGGTCCACTTGTAAAGTCAAAGTGAAAGAAAACCTTCATAGTGACTGAAACAAGCCTCTAGATCAACCTGGCCTCTCCTCTATATCTGGCTGAACTAACTATATGTAGGACAGTGGTCTGAAGAAGTGAACCAAACTGGTGTACAGGGAATGCAATAGGCAGTATACTGCAAATGAGTGCAGGCTACGTACCAATCAAAATACATTACATATATACAAACTATATATATATATATTAACCCTCATCACTTCAACTCTACTCAAGGTCTAATAACACATACTCCCTACCACATGCCTATCACTCCAATGAAGGGGTCAGATACTGTAAGGTGTACTGGGACAGAACAGTGAACTGTCCCAAATAGTGAGTACAGACCTCTAGTATGCATGATACTGACTCTCCAGATATGCAGAATATGGTAAGTGGTTGATGGTTATATTGGTGAGTCAATAATTGGGGTCTGAGCTATGGTCCAGTAAACCTATGATGCAATATGGTAGGTAATGAAATTTGAGTGCATGTGAACAACTTGTACAAGTCTGAACTAAGGGGAAAGGGTCTGCATACTGCCTGTAAAGGTTGATCAACATGACTGAACTCAACACAAGAGAACTTACTAAAATAGGGAGTGGACCAATATAGGCTAAGTAATCCTATACAACAATGACCTATAGACACCAACCAAACCCATACCCCATATGCCAATACCATCTGCAATATATATGTATATATAGACCTCTCAGTCTTAGGTGAACTGCAACTATACTCAAGGACAAGCTCTGGTCATGGGTGCCTCACTGGAAAAAGTAAAGAAAAAAAACAATCATCAAGGCTGTAAGGCATACTAACATCCTATATATGAACTGGTTGGTAATATAAATAACAGGGAATCATCTACAATAGGTTACTATTCTAATACCAATGCTAACTATCATCTCTAGGGTACAGACACTCTACAAGTCATCACCTCATTACACTATGAAAGAACTACATATGAATAAGCTCTACAAAACTAAATACCCTTCCTCCTAAGTTATTTGATGGAATACAATTTTTAAACAACAGAAGGGTATGATAGAGATGATATGTTGAAACCTTCTCAAGATAAAATCTGATAATCATATGCGTCTGTCCAAAATCATGTTACTCAGAGTCTTCGTCATGCTAGTGAGCAAGGCTACGATAATCACAGAGTCCTTGACTAAGGTACATACCTCTAGGTTCATGGTATTTAAAATTTTTGCATTGCCGCATGCGACGGCAAAAACCTTAAATTTCTACACCCGAGAAATACGTCCCAAAATCTGACTATATGTCCTCACTATGCCAGCTAACATGACTATCGAAGATTCTAGATCCCACAACTGAGGTGACCTAGCCCATATGACTTTCTTAGAAAAAAAACAAACATAACAAAAGAGCAACATGACAAAATTAATCAATCAGCAAGGAACAGATGGAATCGAATTTCAAGGTAGTTATAAAAGATAATTGCAGGAATGGAATGGAGAAGAATGGAACTTACAACAAGATCTCCAATGGTTTGTGCATCCTCGACTGTCCTGACGATAGCTCGCCTTGCTGGTTTCCCCTGGTCTGCTGCTGATGCTGCATGAACCGCTGATGCTGCATGAACCGCTGCTGCTGAAAGAAATCGGAAATGACGGGAAAAAGTCTCTGTACAGACAAAGGTGCACCTCTAATGTAGCAAAAATGCCAACCTGACAGGAGCTGCGGTCTCGAGGCCCTGATGAACAGGATGAGAGATGGCCAGCCTTTCGATAGTATTCCCCGAACCAGAGCGATGAGATCGTGTCTCCATAACCATCATGAAGACAGATCAAAACAAAAAGTAATTTCTGAGAATGAAGCAAAAATTCAAAGGAGGACAGTTTATATTCAAGGGAAGTCAATAAGAAACAATTTAGATAAAAGGAATCCGATTAAGAATTTTTCCTAGTGTGATTGAGTACCTTCAAAAATATTCTAATTCCTACTGCAGGCTGTAGTGATACTCTAGTTCGAATACCACTACACAAACTCGACCTGCATGGGCCACCACTAAAAATGTGTCACGACCCGCACCCTAGAGTAAGGGCACGAAAAGTGGGTACGTCCAGCCTACGTCGCAGTGTCGGTGGTAGAACGCTGTCCTAGGTCTCATGCATCTAACAATATAAGGCTAAGCAGTTTATACTCCCCGAATGGGGGTGACATAGCAGAATGTAAACTCAATCACAACTAAGGAAGAAGAAGTACGAGATGATATAGAACTCAAAATAAAATACAGATGATCAGAAGAGTCTAAGTGTCTAAGATAACAACTCAGCAAACATTCAGATATACAAAGTCTCAACTACAGAATATGAAAGAATATATACAATCCAGATCTCAAATGACAGAATAGTAAAAACCTAGACTAGGGAGCCTCAGTCTCTATAGCTAGTGGATCCGACTGGGAATCCGAATCACATGTGTCATCTAGAGCTGTCCCGTAAAAAGTGTCAACACCAGCCTCATCCTCGTCCTCTGTAAACATATCAACGGTGCCTAATCAGGACGGAGCGAGCACAATACATCTCAACAGATCATAGCAGGTTAGACAATATAATCATACAGTAAAGTAAGATACAGGATCTGAAAAAAAGTACAGAATGTAAAAGAGATAGCAGTAATGAAAATATATGTACTGTAAATAGAAAACTATCAGTGGCTCGTGAGTCAGAGTATAAGATAGACATGGTCATAGAAGCCCCTTGTTCAGACCTCTTTTAGCCCCTCTAAACTCAGTCTAATAACAGCCCTTCGCCCACCACAAAACAGCCCCCATGTAGCTGTCCCAAACCTGTCATTAGCAAGCCCATAGCAGCAGTCCAAACCTGTCAAATTCTAGCCCCAAACAGCCTCTTACTAGTCCCACATGGCTGTCACAAAACTGGTCCATTGCTGTCCTTATTCAGTCCATATCAGTCCATCACAACCATCCTATGCATAGCCTATTCAAGCCCCTAAATTCAACATACAAGCTGTCCTTAAACCCCCTCCAAATCAGCCTAGTGGCGGTCCAAACTGTCCCTAACATGTCCACCATTTTAGCCTACCCATTGACAGTCCCAAGCTGTCCCAAACCTAGCCTGTGTTCAGCTATATAGCTGTCCCCATGACACACCCCATTGGCAGCCCCAAATCAGTGCTAAAATTGTCCTTAACAGCCCAATAATAGCCTACAAATCAGCCTCCTTAAACCACTCAAACTCAGCCCCATACACCACTCCTTGACAGTCCTATATGGCTGTCCTATGTTCAGCCTAGAATGGTCCCAATGTCCATGAAACCAGCTTTGACAGGCCTCCAATCCAGCCCAAATAACAGTCCATATCAGTCCCTTACCTGCCCCTTGTTTAGCCTACTTACCAGCCTATATGGCAGTCCCAAGACAGTCCTATAGGCTGTCACAAACCAGCCATGAAATACCCTAATCCAGCCACCTACAAACCACACTAAGCTATTCCAAAACCAAGCCTTATAGCCTCCCCAAATCAGCCTAATATGTGTCCTATATGAACCTATATGTGTGTGTGTTTATAAGCCTAATGTGTGTGAGTGTGTGAGCCTATAAGTTAGCTAATAGCCTATAGGTGTGAGCATGAGTGTTAGCCTATATGTGAACCTATAGGTAAGAGCCTATTGTGAACCATAGTGAGTGAGTGAGTGATGAGTTTGGATATGTGAGTGTTTAGTAGATATGAAGAGGGTATAGGGTAAGGTAATGGTTAGAAATTAACATGTGTCATAAGATGATCTAGATGACCTAGATACTAGGATTTCTTGGTAGGTTATGTTAGTATAGGATAGTATCTAGCTGTCCTAGGAAACCTAGGCTAGTATTCCTAGGTTAGTGTGGTATGTGCAAGGTATTGGTATTTACCTTGGTAGGGTAATGTAAGTTTTACCTAGAAATAGGGTATTTGAGTTTAGAGTCTAAGATATGGTTAGAACTTGGTTCCCTTAGTTGGTAATGATCAAATGTAGTGCTCCTAGACTAGTTTTGACGTCGGTTGACCTTTTGACCAAAAGTCAACCGAGAGTCAAACTTAGCCTTTAAGCGACTAGATTTGACCGAAACCACACCAGAGTTGACCAATTGACTGAAAGTCAATAGTTGGTCAACATTAGACTTGTTTGACCTAGGGTTGACCCATGGTTGACTTAGTATTGACCAGAGTTGACCAAAGTTGACTTTTTGACAAAAAGTCAACTGTAAGTCAACCTTTGACCCCGTTTGACCTAGTTTGACTTGGATTAGCTCCCAGTGACCTGGTATGATCCAGTATAATCCAGTATGACCAAGTATGACTTAGGTTTGACCTAGATTGACCTAGATTCATTTAGAATGCATTGAATTACATCTTATTATCATTTTAGACTCATAGTGACTTGTACTGTTCTATAGGAGACAGACACCACTCTTCAGATAATATATTCTCTTCAGACACTCAGGATATCAGGCGAGTACATTTTCTGACCGTTTTATACTTGCTAGAACATCTATTCTTGCCATAGATTAATTTACTTGATGCTGACACGTTGGTAACACGGATTGGTACTATATGGATCTTCTTTTGCGATGTTATCTCCTTTGTGTTCACTAAATACATATTGTGATGTGTGTTTCACTAACATATTATATTTATTGAATACCCTTATCATTGTACACTTATTGTGCATATTGTGCTCTTATTATCACATTGAGCTCTATTGTACAAGCCATTGTATAAGGTAACGTAACTGAATTGGATCCTTGTGTATTGATTGGGGAGGGAGAGTAGAAATGGTTATGTGATCAATCCTATTGTATAAGAAATTGTGTATGTCTATTGTACACCCACGTACAAAGGAGTCCTATTTTATTGTATAACCTAACCCGTTTACATAACCATATTGTACTCTAAATCACATATTGCTTACAGTTCTTACTTATCATATATAGATATTTTCTATTATCATATCCTTCTGTTTTTTATATACATCTTCTTTCAGCGTTTCATGTATCTTACTCTATTGCACGTTATATTTTCTAACCTGTTATGATCTGCATGAGATGTATTGTGCTCGCTCCTGTCCTGACTGGACCTGTTAAAAATATTACAGAGGATGAGGATGAGGCCTGCATAGACACCTACTATGGGACAGCTGTAGATGACTCTTGTGACCCAGATTTCCAGTCGGATCCACTAGCTATAGAGACTGAGGCTCCCTAGTCTAGGATTTTACTATTTTCGTCATTTGAGATCTGGATTGTATATATTCTTTCATATTCAGTAGTTGAGACTTGTATTTCTGGATGTTTGCTGAGATGTTATCTTAGACACTTAGGGTCCGTTTGGATAGTCTTTCTAAAATTTTATTCTAAAAACAGTTTTCTGGAAGTAAGTTATAAAGTTGTTTTCTGAGTATAGAAATTTTGAGTTTGCGTTTGGTTACTTTCATCTGGAAAATGGTTTTAAAAAATAAATTTTGAATATTTTGTTTGGTAAAATATTTTTAGAAACTGATTTTTTTAATTGGATTTATGTGTCCATTCTGTATCTCCTGTGTCCATTCTGTATCTCTGCGTCCAACGAAGACGAAGTCGTTGCTCCCGCACCCCACTGCCAGTGCCGCGACGTGTTCCCGATATGCCGCAGCCCCTCCTCCTCCTCCTCCCTCCGTCACGCCCGCGAGGAGGCGGCCAAGCGCCAGACCCTCAACGAGCTCGTCTGCTGCAGCCTCTCCGGCCCCTCCTGCCTCTCCGAGCCCACCCAGGAGGAGCTCCTCCGCATGGCCGCGTCTAGGGCTCGGCGTGTAGGGCTCGTCCGGGCCGTCGACGACGACCCCACCACCGCTCGAGAAGGACCTTGCCCGTGCCGGCGTCGATGACCCCACCACCGCTCGAGGAGGACCTCGCTCCCGCCGGCGTCGACGACTCCACCACCGCTCGAGGAGGACCTTGCCCGCGCCGGCGTCGACGACCCCACCACCGCTCGAGGAGGACCTCGCTTCCGTCGGCGTCGACGACTCCACCACCGCTCGAGGAGGACCTCGCTCCCGCCGGCGTCGACGACTCCACCACCGCTTGAGGTGGAAGGGAGCCGCTCGAACTCGGCTGTCCAACAGTGAGCCGCTCAAGCTTCAACGTCGATCAGGATCTCGATGTCGACAGGGAGCTGCTCGAGGTCGGAGTTAGGTCGTCGTCCTCGAAGATGGGATGCAAGCTGTCGTCGACGAGCTCGGGAACCGTAGGTGAGGGAGAGAGAGAGAGAGAGGGGGGGAGGGACAGATCTAGGAGGAAGGGGAAGCAAGCTTGGTCTTTGGAGAGGTTCGTCCTTGTAGAGCTCGAGGACCGGAGGAGAGAAGGAAATTGGGAAGAGAGAAAGGGATGGGGACCCCTGTAAGTGAGGAGAGAGAACGTGGAGAGGGGGGTGGGGGGACCCTCTCCATGGGAGAATGTGCAAAAATATTTCTAAAAGCAACTTTCAGCTACGTTCTCAAAGCTGAGTTATAACAGCTCATTTCCGAAAAAAATTTCCAAACTTTTTTTCTAAGTTTAGTTGTCCAAACATACTTTTGTCACTTTTTTGCTTTTAAACGCAAAAAAATGATTTTAAAATAACATCCAAACGGGGCCTTAGACTCTCTGGTTGTATTTATGTGGATTCTCTCATTTCAGTATTTATCTATCTATCTTTTTATCTTATCATTCTGTCTTAGATGTGATTGAGAATGTATATTGCTATGTCACCTCCATTCGGAGTGTATATACTGTACATGTACCTTTATATTATTAGATGTTTGACCTAGGACAGTGTTCTACCGCCGACACTGCGGCGTAGGCTGGGCGTTCTTACGTTCTTGTACCCTCACATTGGGTGCGGGTCTTGACACGTTTTTAGTAGTGGCCCATGCAGGTCGAGTTTATGTAGTAGTATTCGAACTAGAATATCACTACAGCCTGCAGTAGGATTAGGTTATTTTTGGAGGTACTCAATCACATTAAGAAAAACTCTTATTCAGATTCTGTATATCTACATTTGCTGCTTATTATCTCCCTTGAATATAACTGTCCTCCCTTGCTATTTCGACTCATTCTCAGCAATTATTTCTTTGATATATCTCCAGGATGGTTGAGACGAGATCACATCGCCAGGGCCAGGGGGACACCGATGAGAGGTCTGCCACCTCTCATACCCAGCAGCCAGCCCTTGGTACCGTATCCCCAGTCATGCCAGCTGGGGTAGGCATTTCAGCTGCGTTCGGAGGAGCCCCTCCACCGGCAGCAGGGGGTATACCTCCACCAGTTCGGAGGCAGGACCCAGTCATCCCAGAGGCGCCTTTCCAGCAGCCGCTGCCTCCAGGATACGTGGACGCGGTACAAATATTCGCCTACTTTCAGCAGTTTATGGAGATACAGCAGACCCGGCAGGCCAGGAGCATGGAGTTGGCCCTTACGACAGTTGCAGCTCGACCAGCAGTCCAGCAGCCGAAGACACCTGGGATAGAGCAGTTCCAAAAGATGAGCCCCAAAGACTTCCTGGGGACGGAGGGGATTTTATATGCCGACGAGTGGATCGAGCATATAGAGGAGATCTTCCGCCTGGCTCGGATACCGACAGATCTCCAGATAGAGGCAGCAGCTAGTCGGATGCGAGATCTTGCTCGCACCTGGTATCAGTCAGACCCCAGGGTGGGGGTAGCTGGACAGACCTGGGAGGAGTTCAAGGGCTTCTTCAAAAAGAAGTTCTTTCCAGATTCAGCGCTCCGAGCCTTGGAGTCACAGTTTGAGAGCTTAGTTCAGGGGAGCCTGTCAGTAGAGGAGTACGCTGGGGAGTTCAGCCACCTCGACAGATTCGTAGAGGGCTTGAGCGAGACGATGAAGGCCCAGAGGTTTCGAAAGGGTCTGGTCAAGGAAGTCAAGTCCTTGACCAAGGGCAACAAGGATGCCACTTTCGAAGAGATTTTGACGGGAGCTTTATTGGCTGAGGACGATCTTGAGCTGAGGCTCAAGAGGGACCGAGACACTACCGGAGCCAACAGCAGCGGAGGCCAGGCCAAGAGGCCCCACATACAGTTTTAATAGCAGTACCAGCAGCCGAGGGCTCAGATACATCAGCTACAACAGAGGCCTGTTCAGCATCAGGGACAGAGGCAAGTACTATATCAGTAGGACACCATGTACAACTTCTGCAAGAAGCCAGGCCATTGGTGGAACGATTGCAGGAAGAGGCTGGGTATGTATTTACTTTGCGGTTCAGCGGAGCATCAGTGTAGAGAGTGTCCCAAGAACCCGACACCATTGGCTCAGGTAGCACCAGGAGCTAGGGCTCCGGTAGGGCAGCAGAGGGGACCACCATTGCAGACTCAGCAGCAGAGGTTCGTACAGCATCAGCAGCAGGCCTGGAGAGGCCAGCCAGGATGAGCTTTCGCCATGACAGCCGAGGATGCTCAGGACGTTGGAGATCTAGTTGCAGGTTCCGTTCTTTTGATTCAGATTCTGCAATTACTGCCTTGAAAATTTGATTTCCTCTGTTCCTGGTTGATTTATTAACTTTGTTCTGTTGTTCATGTGTTATGTTTGATTTTTTTCTGAGATAAATCATATGGGCTAGGTCACCTCAGTTATGGGATCTAGAATCTTCGATGGTCGTGCTTAGCTGACATAATGAGGACATATAGTCAGATTTAGGACGTATTTTTCGGGTATAGGAATTTAAGGTTTTCGCTGCCAAGCATGCGGCAATACGAAAATTTTAAATACCATGATTCTAGAGGTATGTGCCTTAGTCAAGGACTCTGTGATTATCGTAGCCTTGCTCACTAGCACGACGAAGATTTTGAGTATCATAATTTTAGACAGACGCATATGATTATTTGACGGTATGTTTGAGACTCTGATTGTGGGATGTTTGACCTAGAGGGACTACTACCATTTTAAGTTCGAGGACGAAATTCAGTAGCAAGTTGAGAGAGTTGGATTAGGTGACTTGGGGGTGCAACACATGACAGTGTGCTAGAAATATGCCCTACTCGACGGCAGGCTACAAGTCTAATTAGAGCACCCAGATAACGGGACTACCTGTAGCTGGGAAATCTCTTCATGAACTACTTGATCAATCTAGTCATTATCCCAGTCAGATTCAGTATGAATCCCTGACCATGGTAACCAGGAATTCATGTCTTAGACATGATGCAAGACGAGACATGTAGCTTATACAAGCACAAACACCCACGGTGTCAAGGCAAGAGTTACTTAGCAAGTCAAGATAGCCATCACAACAACATATCAAGATTATCATGTTAGGTTTACTTATCAAGAGTGTGCCACGACGGGCCACTATTATGTATTATCATGCCAAGGTTGCTTGTTAAGAGTGCGCCACAACGGGCCACTATCATGTCATGTTACTTGTTACTTGTTAAGAGTGCGCCTTAACAGGACTATCGTGTTCTATCCTTATATTATCATGAATGAGAGAAACTTACATAAAATAGCTAGTAATATATTTTTGAAGCCAAGAAAAAGATCTACAACTTTCATGTTGGGAGTTGAGAGAAATTCTGGCCATAATTCAGCCAAATAGAACATAAAACAGCCCAAAATTGCCAAAATAGGCACTTTATGGCACTATGTAAGCCATTTGGCACTATTTATTCCAGCGGCACTAACTATACATCCATGCGGCACTATGCAAGCCATGCGGCACTATTCATTCCTGCGGTACTATACATCCATACGGTATACTATGCAAGCCATGCGGCACTATTCATTCCTGTGGTACTATTTATTCCTGTGGCACTATGCATCCATGCGGTACTATGTAAGCCATACGGTACTATTCATTCCTGCGGTACAATACATCCATGCGGTACTATGCAAGCCATACAACACTATTCATTCTTGCGGCACTATACATCCATGCGGTACTATACAAGCCATGCGGCACTATTCATTCCTGTGGTACTATGCATCCATACGATACTATGCAAGCCATGCGGTACTATTCATCGTCCCAGCCAGATTCAGGACAAATGAACTAGAAAATGTCCAAATCTTATTTTGGCCATAACTTCCTCAAAATAAGTCGATATCTAACTTTTCAAAGGTCTATTTTGGGTAAAATTGAATTCTCTACAACATAGAACAATCAAAACTTGAAAATAATGAAGTTTGGTAGATCAAAACCTAAAAAAAACCGAAAAGGCTACAAACTTAGATCTACAAAAATCCATCCATCAAACCCAAAAATGTCAAGTTCTAAAGAGGCTTAAAATCAAGTAAGGAAGAGAATGGAACAATAAAACTTGAGATCCATCATGAAGCAAGTTACACTTGCCTAGGACTTGGTAGGTGGGAGGAGTAAATGAGAAAGATGAAGAAGTAAATGAAGAAGTGAATGAGGAGAGAGAGAAAAGGAGTTGGGTTATATATCAACCCTCTCCATCTCAAGCCAAGCCAAACCAAGTCAAATTGAACCAAACCCATCAAATAAACCAAGTCATGATTAAACCAAGACTAGGCTAAGCAAAACAAGTCTAACTACGGTCCACCTGATAAATGCCAGAAATCTCGTATACGCATACGAAAATACGTATAACGGGAAACGGGAGTGACAGCTATTAGTCCTATATTGCTAGTTAATTATCAAAGTGGGCTATTAGCCCTAAATTATTTAGTTAATATTGGAATGGGCTTTAGCCCTATATTATTTAGTGAACGGGCTATTAGCCCTATATTATTGAGTTATATTGGGCATTTTCGTGTACTATTTAATAACTTAAACATGCCTTTAGCCTATATTATTAGTTTATTATTTAGAATTGGCTATTGCCCAACATTATTTAATTGATTAGTTAATTGGTCTTTATGTCCTATATTTGAATCCAAAATGTGCTTTGAGCCCCACGTACCAATTTATATTTCATAAAATAAGCATATGTCCTAAATTATGATTTAAGTTTAGTTAATGGGCCTTGAGCCCTATGTGTGCATTTCAATTTATGCAAAATAGGCTAAGGCCCTACAAATATAAATATTGAGTAATTTGGATTAGGCTTTGTAACTCCCTAATCCATTTTTGTATATATTTGAATTATTTACTGAATTCTTTTCTAAAGTATCATTTTGGTTTGAATAATAAATCTGTTTTATTGTTTCTGTGTAGTTAATTATTATTTGTTGATTCTATTTTAGTTAATTTACTTATTAGTCCTGATTTATTTAGGATTAACTTGGATTTATTTTAGTTACTGGATGATAAAATTATTGGATGAAGTTGTTTCTTCTAAAACTATTAATTCTACTTTATAAATATTGAGTACTATTTCTTAAGTTTGATTGGGTCTCTTAATGCTGATATTAATTATGTTTATTAATTTACTTATTCTTAGTCATGTTATTATTTATTAACATTTCCTTTACTTACTAATAAGTCTAGCCTTTATTTACTAAGAAAGAGATTAATACAATTACTTATTTCTAAAGTATTTCTAATTTGCTGGTAACTATTATTGTAATTAGTTAGTTAGGAATTAGTTACTGTTTTATTCTAAATGTCCCATATATGCTCATAATTACTAGTTGTGCCATCAGACTTGTCTTGGAGAACGCCCTAATATTTTATTATAAATATTGGACCATTGTTATTTTATTATTATTTTTTGACAGTGATCTGTTCCTAATAATTCTGACACTACCACAGTCCACAGTTCTACTGTTCCATCACTACTGCTCCGACCGAGCTCCGCCATAGTCTAGACCCTTGCCAACTCCGGCCACCACTCCAGACCTTTACCAACCCCAAGCCACGCTACCACACCGAATCTGCCACTAGGGAACTAGATCTCCGCTGCCATTAATCATCACCAGTCCACTATAACTGACCAGTCTGCTGGAGTCGCCTCGCCGTGCTCAGTTATCTCGACTACAACACCTGCCTCAAAGACCACAACACTCCTCGAAGGACGATCCGACCCCTTGATTCTCGTGCCACCCCTTCCAGAATCGAAGAGCCACGTCTTCGAAGCCCGAGCCGCTCGTCAGAAGTTCGTCGTCTTACCGCTGCATCATCATCGGGTCTGCCGAAGTCGCCGATGACCTCCAGAATCCAGATCTGGCCATCCAGATCTGTTCTGATCTCGAGCAGCCACTTCAACCCACTGGAGCACCATCGAAGAAGCGAGCTACCATGTCCATATCGAACACCGACCTTCATATCGACCCGTACACCGTGCCACAATCGGAGCCTCTATCGTCAAGACCAAACCGCCAAGCCAAGGTGAGCGCCACCCCTATCTTCTTCTCGATCTGTCCTTCTCAATCGTTTTCTTATTTTTCTTCTTCATTTTCTGGAAAACTAGGGTATCGATCTAGGATTAGGGTTCGTTAGGATACATTGGGGAAGAAGACGAGCTCGGGTTTAGGGTTTGTAACGGTTCTTGAGCTGCGAGTAGAAATGAAGAAGAAGATAAACTAAGGTTTCATTCATTTCGTTTGTGGCTAGAAAATATGGTGGAGTGGTAAGAGGAACTCTAGGGTTAGGGTTCCTATTTGTGAGAGAAGAGGAGAACAAATATTAGGGTTGGGCTGAGGAGGAAGAAGAGTGGAGACTATATTTTTCCGGCTGAAAAAAATAAGGGTGAAGTGAGAGAGTGTATGTGTGTGTGCATTTTTGTATTAGGGTTATAGTGTGGGCCGAGTCAAGTTTGGTATACGGTTGGGACTATGCGGCTGGCCAGTAAAACAAAAGAGGGAAAACGAATCAACAGATGGTTGGTATGTTTTGGAAAAAGGATTAGAGTATAGAATGGGGACTGAGTTGGATTGGATTGTATGGGCTGAGTGATTAGTAAGAAAAAGAAATAGGAGAATTAGAAATGGCAGCATGAGTTGGGCTGAGTTTTGGGCTAGTGTGTGGGCTGGGTTGATTTACTGATATTCATCATAGAGTGTGCCATATTATTTCCTTTAAAAACTAAATGGTTATTATATAGTTATTAATATATTACAATATTCATGTTACTATATTTTACTAAATCTAAATAATTATTTTATTACGAATTATTTTAAAATGAATGTGTTCTAGATTTAAGTAGTATTTATAAATCTTTATAATGATATATTGCTAGTAGAAATAATTCTAAATAATTATCTAACTAGTACAATGTTTCTAGTATTTTTTAAACATAAATGGTTTTTTTTTTGTTTAATATAGTTTAAAAGTATTTTTACTAGTATTTATTGTGACTAAAGCTATAAAATATATATATTTTTCTAAAATAGAGTAGCTAGTATATAGTTAGTGATATTCCATGGTTAACTAGCTAGTTATAGAGATAGCAAAATTAGTTAGTTGTCATTACTTAGAATCTAATCTATTATTGCCCTATTCTAGGTGGATATTGAGACTCAATGGTTTGAAGGACAAGGCAAGTACACCGACTTGAACTTTACTTTGTATTTCTGTCATACTTCATGTTCTCATATTGGACACGAGATTTACACGATTGTATTGTGTCTTGTTGATCATATTGTGTCTCATTATTTTTCTTGCGGGGATTGGAGAAATATTGTCTAGTGTGTGACCACACTCCTTAGCTTGGTTATTGTGAATAGCCTAATCGTATACCTCACGTACGATTAAGTCGCACCTTATTGTGATATGGTGGTTTCCAGCCGGTCACACATTAGTTTAATATTTCAAATTTACTTTTGCATTGATTGTCTTGTTCATTGTTTCAGTTCTTATACCATTATTTCATATCGTAGTTTAGCCCATATTATCACTAATGTATTTCAGATTACTTTATAGATTGTTTCTTGTCAGGGTTGTACTTTATTCCTTTTCTGACTGGATACATTGTAGGTGAGCTTGAGGCCAAAGTTGAGCATGATGACATCATTGGAGTTGCAAGGATCTAGCTCTAGTTCATTCTTAGATTTGTTAGAGTCTTTACTTCTGGATATTGTATTGAGATTTCATAGTTGTATATTTTATTCTTCTACCGGATTTGTCTTCGGTATTATATTCTTTTAAAGTTGTGCTAAAATGACTTAGTGGATTGTGGTGATATGTTATGGGAACGTTTATAGATGCTGTGATGTTTATTTTATTTGGAGTTTTCCTTAGATTGTACAGCTTACTACGTTGTGTCTTCCAACGTAGGCTGGGCGTGTCTGACTCGTATCCGATTATTAGGGAGCAGGTCGTAACATATTTTTAGTGGTGGCCCATGTAGGTCTCATCTTAATGGTACTTAGGCTATAAAGTACTATTGGGGAACCTGCGAAACTAAGGAAAACTCATCAAAGTATAGGATCCGTAGGAAATGGTTATGGTTATTATTACTAAGTTTGGTTACTTATTTACTAGGTTTGTTTATTATTTTATAGGACATAGCATTCAACTGTTCTATTACAGGATGGTCACGACGCAGAACACCGAGACCACGGAGCCCACTGTACCCAAAGTGCCAGAGCTTCCACAGCCTCCTCCGCTTCCTCAGACGATCACTATCGATAGCACGCAGCTGATGGAGATCTTCCAGAAGTTTATTGACTTTATTTTTCTTTATTGATAATTGACCCCTTGATTCTCAAAGACCTAGTAACTACAAGACAGATACTGTACTGATACACTTCTTTTTTTTTCCCCTAAAGAACATATACTTACTTCATTCTCTATCATGATTAGGATTTAGAACTCGTTTGAATTTTCATAAACTCTATTGGAATTCATGTAGATAAAGTTGAAAGAATATTAGACGACCTATTATGACGTGGCAGTTGCGTACTGCAGCCATTTATCTGGATTATGGAGACTGCGAGTTCACTACAGCCAGTTGTGCACTGGTGAGGCATGGACTCTAAGTTGAAGTGGGTTTAGGTATTCATAGGTTTTCGAATATTATCGAGACTATGTCCTAGATGCATCGCATTTTGATCCCTTTAGTTGTTCCACCAATATTGTTTGGGAATGGATAAAGTTGATAGAATATTCGGTAACATATCATTATTGAGTCACAGAACCAAAAGTTTACTGCAGTCAGGTATACATTAGCGGGGCATGGATTCTAGGTAAAGTGACTTCATATATATATATATATATATATATATATATATATATATATATAAAATATAATATATATATATATATATATATATATATATATATATATATATATATACCATATCCTATTACCATACGATTATTGATTTTCCTTGAATCACAATCCTTAACCTTTCAATTCAATTTGAATTGACATTGTTTCTTATAGTCCCTCATTTCAGTAGATTTTGTTTTATGCTAAATCATTGCCGTTCATTTCCTTCCTGCCTTTTCTGTTTCACGGGACATCATTTGATGATCATTGATTATGTTAAATCGTGCTTATGTTTTACTCGTGTCTAGAATGATTTTGATCACAACAAAAATTTCAAATCCTATCTCTGATCATATCTTGATAATCCTGATCGTGCCTATATTTTTGTACTTATTGATCAAGCCTGATAAGTGAAATTCTGTTTTGATCGTGACTAAGTGGTTTTGACTGTGACCATTTTTGTTCTATTTCCATCGTGCCTCAACTTTGATTGGATCATGCTTAGTTGATCGTGTCAAATAATGTATTCTTCTAATCATGACTAGATTCGACTTTATTTTATGTCTAAACTTAGTTTGCTCCATTTTCAGATTTTTTTTTCGAATTATTTTTTAACCATGTCTATCTTACCCTTTGAAATTTCGAAGACGAAATTATTCTAAGTGGGGTAGATTTGTAACTCCCTAATCCATTTTTGTATATATTTGAATTATTTACTAATTTTTTTTCTAAAGTATCATTTTGGTTCGAATAATAAATCTGTTTTATTGTTTCTGTGTAGTTAATTATTATTTATTGATTCTACTTTAGTTAATTTACTTATTAGTCATGATTTATTTAGGATTAACTTGGATTTATTTTAATTACTAGATGATAAAATTATTGGATGAAGCTGGTTCTTCTAAAACTATTAATTCTCTCTATAAATATTTAGTACTATTTCTTAAGTTTGATTGGGTCTCTTAATGCTGATATTAATTATGTTTATTGATTTACTTATTCTTAATCGTGTTATTATTTATTAACATTTCCTTTACTTACTAATAAGTCCAGCCTTTATTTACTAAGAAAGAGATTAATAAAATTACTTATTTCTAATTTGCTGGTAACTAATTATTATATTTAGTTAACTATGAATTAGTTACTATTTTATTCTAAATATTCTCGGATCTGTTCCTGATTACCAGCTGTGCCATCAGACTTGTCTTGGACAACACCCTAATATTTTATTATAAATATTGGACCATTATTATTTTATTATTATTTTTTGACAGTGCTTTGTTCCTAATAATTCTGATACCACTACAGTCCACAGTTCTACTGTTCCATCACTGCTGCTCCGGCCAAGCTCTATCGCTGTCTAGCCCCTCGCCAAATCCGGCCACCACCCCAAACCTTCACCAACCCCAAGCTACGCCACCATACCGAATCCGCCACAAGGGAACTAGACCTTTGCCGCCATTGATCATCACCAGTCCACCACAACAGACCAGTCTGTCGGAGCCACCTCGTCGCGCTGAGTCACTTCGACTACAGCACCTGCCTCAAAGACCGCGACACTCCTCGAAGGACGAGCTGACCCCTCGATTCTCGTGCCACTCCTTCAAGAACCGAAGAGCCACCTCTTCGTAGCCAGAGCCGCTCGTCAAAAGTTCGTCGTCCACCGCCGCATCATCGCCGGAGTCTGTCGAAGTCACCGACGACCTCCAAAATCCAGATCTGGCTATCCAGATCTGTTTCAAGCTCGAACAGCCACTTCAATCCACTGGAGCACCATCGACGAAGCAAGCTAATGTGTCCATATCGGACACCAACCTTTATATCAACCCATACACCGCACCACAACTGGAGCCTCCATTGTCATGACGAAGCTGCCAAGCCAAGGTGAGCGCCATCCCCATCTTCTTCTCGATCTGGTCCTCCTCCTTCATTTTCTTATTTTTTTTCTTCATTTCTGGAAGGCTAAGGTGTCGATCTAGGATTAGGGTTCGTCAGGATGCAATGGGGAAGAAGACGAGCTCAAATTTAGGGTTTGTAAGGGTTCTTGAGTTGTGAGTAGAAGTGAAGAAGAAGATAAACTAGGGTTTCATTCATTTTGTTTGCGGCTGGGAAAGAGGGTGGACTGGTAAGAGGAACTCTAGGATTAGGGTTCCTATTTGTGAGAGAAGAGAAGAACAGAAATTAGGGTTGGACTGAGGAGGAAGAAGTGTGGAGACTATGTTTATGCGGCTGAGAGAAATAAGGGTGAAGTGAGAGAGTGTCTGTGTGTATGCGTATTTGTATTAGGGTTATAGTGTGGGCCGGGTCGAGTTTGGTATATGGGTAGGACTGCGCGGCTGGCCAGTAAAACAAAAAAAGAAAAAAAAAATGAATCAACAGGAGGGTTGATATGTTTGGGAAAAAGGATTAGAGTATAGAATGGGGACTGAGCTGGGCTGGATTGTATGGGCTGAGTGATTAGTAATAAAAAGAAATAGGAGAATTAGAAATGGCAGCATGAGTTCGGCTGAGTTTTGGGCTATTGTGTGGGCTGGGTTGATTTACTGATCTTCATCATAGAGTTGCCATATTATTTCCTTTAAAAACTAAATGGTTAGTATATAGTTATTAATATATTACAATATTCATGTTACTATATTTTACTAAATCTAAATAATTATTTTATTACGAATTATTTTAAAGTGAATGTGTTCTAGATTTAGGTAGTATTATAAATCTTTATAATGATATATTGCTAGTAGAAATAATTCTAAATAATTATCTAACTAGTAAAATGTTTCTAGTAATTTTCTAAACATAAATGGTTTTTTTTGTTTAATATAGTTTAAAAGTATTTTTACTAGTATTTATTGTGACTAAAGCTATAAAATATATATTTTCTAAAATAGAGTAGCTAGTATATAGTTAGTGATATTCCATGGCTAACTAGCTAGTTATATAGATACTTAGCAAAATGAGTTACTTGTCATTACTTAGAATCTAATATATTATTGCCCTATTCTAGGTGGACATTGAGACTCATTGGTTTGAAGGACAAGGCAAGTACACCGACTTAAACTTTTACTTTGTATTTCTGTCATACTTCATGTTCTCATATTGGATATGAGATTTATACGATTGTATTGTGTCTTGTTGATCATATTATGTCTCATTGTTTTTCTTGCGGGGATTGGGAAAATATTGTCTAGTGTGTGACCATACCCCTTAGCTAGGTTATTGTGAATAGCCTAATGGTACACCTCACGTACGATTAAGATGCACCTTATTGTGATATTGTGGTTTCCAGCCGGGCACACATTAGTTTAATATTTCAAATTCACTTTTGCATTGATTGTGTTTGTTCATGTTCCAGTTCTTGTACCACTATTTCATATTGTAGTTTAGCCCATATTATCACTTGTGTATTTCATATTACTTTATAGATTTTTTCTTGTCAGAGTTGTACTTTGCTCCTTTCCTGACTAGATACGTTGCAGGTGAGCTTGAGACCATAGTTGAGCATGATGACATCATTGGAGTTGCAAGGATCTAGCTCTAATCCATTTCTTAGATTTGTTTAGAGACTTTACTTCTGGATATTGTATTAAGATTTCATACTTGTATAGTTTATTCTTCTACCGGATTTGTCTCCGGTATTATATTCTTTTAAAGTTGTACTAAAATGACTTAGTGGAATGTGATGATCTATTCTGGAAACATTTTTAGATGTTGTGATGTTTATTTTATTTGGAGTTTTCTTAGATTGTACAGCTTACTACTGTTTGCTATTAAAATATCAAAGACAGGTATTACAGAAACACTGAAATTGATTGCAAACTCGCTTGTACAAAGAAAAGCCTAGAAAGAAATCTTAGGAAATAATCTAAGTACAATTGTTTAGTTTTTGATTCTGGGGGGTGACGGTGGAGGCTTGGGAAAGTATATCAACTCTGCCTTACTCCTTGGACTATTCGACGCAGTCTTTAGCTCTTGAAGAAATTGCCCTTTGTAGGTTGCCAACCTCTTGCAGGAGTGTGGCACCCTGCTATTTATAGTGATATATGTTTTGAGCCGCATAGATGGCCCGTGGCCACGTGGCTACAATAACACGTAAAGACCCGCTCTTTGGCCGCCAGCTGGCAATTTGTTAGGATTTTATTGCAGCAAATCTGGGTGGTTGAGAATTGGTCAGCCTGCCACGTGTCCTATCGCAGGATAGGATTAATCTGCTGGAGTCATTTTGAGCCGCATGAGTTTTTCAGTTTTCGGCCACGTTGGGCCGTATAAGACTCATGCGGCTTAGGTCGCAGTCTCCCTTAGCTTAAGGACTTTTGAGCCGCATAGATCCTGTATTTTAGGCCGCATAAAGCTCATGCGGCTTAGGTTACAGTCACCCTTGGCCGCATGAAGCTTAGAGACTTTAGGGCCGCATAGGTTGAGCCGCATAAGGTTCATACGGCTCGGGTAGCAATCCTTCTGGCCACATGACTATGTTTAAGCACATGACATTTTGTCTGATCACGTCTTATCTTTTTGTCAGAGTGTCAGAGCTGTCATTTTTGTCAGTTTTGACAGAGTTTGTCAGCTTTATCAGAAGGATTGATCAACTTGGCCGCATATATTCCTTATTCAGATCAAATCAGTCTGCTTGCAGACGGACCGCATGGGGTGCTGAATCTGTCACGCGACTCTCCTTTATGCAGACCAGTTTGGCCTAAAGTGCTCATGCGGCCAATTGTGATCCGTATGAACCCCAAATTTTCTATGCTTCTACAAGACCCCCTTCAAAGTTTTCAAATGTCAAATTTGGATTACTTTGAATAAGATGCATGGAGATATGTCAAGCCGCAGGGAGTCTTCAAGTAAGGAGAGACTTTTAGCCGCAGGGAGATCTTGAGCCGCAGGGAAATTTTGAGCCAAAGAGAGATCTTGAGCCGCCGGAAAACCCCATCGAGCCTGCCAGCTGTCATTGCTGTATTTAATTTCTTGATTTGTTTTTGGATTTGTGTTCTCTTTTCGAGATAGAGCCGACGGTTACTAGGAAAAAAATCTCCAAACGTCGTCATTACCTTTAATGATATCGAGAATCGAAGCGGCGCTCTGGGTTCTTTTTTCGAGATAAAGCCGACAGTTACTAGGGATAAAATCCCCAAACATCGTCATTATTTTTAATGATCTCGAGAATCGAAGCGGCGCTCTTCAGAAACTCTATAAATAGGGGTCATTTGGAGAGACATTTTTCTCTTTCACCTTCTTCTCCTTCGTCTTCATCTTTCTGTCTCAATTTAGCTATGGCTCCAAAAGCTTCTAAGTCGACTGGTGCTGCGGCGAAAGGGAAGGGACTTGCCTTTCTGTCGAGAGAAGCGGACTCTCCTTCCATTTATCCCGACGTGCAACCCCTATCAAGGGTAAGGACGGTGAAAAGACGACAACTAAAATTTTGAATGGCCATATCGCATATTTTATGCACGGGCCTGTCATATATCGCCTCTGTACTTTAAGCCTGGTTGATGCATGCCCTATCTCATTTGGACCGTATGTGTTATGTATGGTGGGACCGCATGGGCTGAGCCGTATAAGCGTTACACATTTGAACCTGAACCGCATAAGTGCCCCAAGACTGATCCGCATGAGCACTTCATGACTGAACCGCATAAGTGCCTCATGACTGAGTCGCATGAGCACTTTGTGACTGAGCCGGCCTTATGACTGGGCCGCATAAGCACTTCATGACTGAACTGCGTAAACTGCATAAGTGCCTTATGACTGAGCCGCATGAGCACTTCATGACTGAGTCGGCCTCATAACTGGGCCGCATGAGCACTTCATGACTGAATTGCATAAACTGCATAAGTGCCTTATGACTGAGCCGCATGAGCACTTCATGACTGAGCCGCATAAGTGCCTCATGACTGAGCCGCATGAGGTTTGTTTGGCTCGGCCGCATAACTGGCTAGGACGCACAACTGAAAAAGGAGCCCATTCACTTTGTCTCTATATGACTATCTTCTTTCTTTGATTTTTTGCAGCATCCATGCCGAAGGCTGAGACCATTGTGAAGGAGGATATGCTGCCCCCTTCCATCAAACAAGAGTCACCGTTTGTTAAGGAGGAGGTGATACCAAAAGTTAAGGTAAAAGAAGAGCTGGCGTCCATCGGGGAGGAAATTACTCCCAAGATTGAGGCTGTTGTAAAGGAGGAACCCATGTTTGAGGGTAGTAGCACTGGGAGTTCTGACCCTTCTGCTCCCGCCGAAGACCTTAATCAAATAGATCTTTCGTATGCGAAATGGCTGAGGGAATGGTATATGCCTCAACACAACTATGATCCTTGACTGTAGGGATGCTTGGGATGCCATGTAATTGCTGTTTTCGTAAATATGAAAAATAAACGTTCGTATTTGTCTTTGTGTTTATGTCTGTCTTTAGCTGTAGTTTGTGTTTTGCTTCTTTTGGACACTAGTGTAATCTTTTACTGGAGGTGTAGTCCTATGAACGTAATTGAAAATAGAATACATTCACTCTATTTTTTGCTTGTGGTATCTGTGGTGCGTGTATTAGAGGGCCTAATACAGTATTTTGATAGAGAATATCCCACTGTGGGACTTTTTGTGGACCTATTGCCCTTTTGTGTATCTGAAAATACGAGCAAGTAGATTTGAATGATATTTTATGGACCTACTACTCTTTTTGCTCATCGATGGTGCGAGTAATAGATTTGGATAACTTCTGTGGACCTATTACCCTTTTGCGCACTGGTGGTGTGGGTAATAGATTTGAAACGAAACCTAACAGGAGTAATATGGATGTGATCGGTTCGGATAAATGGCAGAGCTTTCCTACTCAGAGGTAGTATGGACATGGTAGAAGTGAACTCTGTAGGGATGTATAAAACAACTCAGAGGTAAGATGGACGTGGATGTTCAAGGATCAAATGCACAACCACGTAGGGGTGGTTGTACGGGATATCCCGCAAGGGGACTTTTGGTGGACCTATTACTCTTCTGCGCACTGGGGGTGCGAGTAATAGATTTTGAGACAAAATCCAACAGAGGTAATATGGACGTGATGGGTTTTGTGGTCTTAACACCATGTCTTTTATCCCGGGCTGGGTACATGTGTTAAGTCAAGAGATTATCGGGATCAGAGGTAATATGGACGTGACACACGATAATCAAGAATAATTTTTGGTGGACCTATTACCCTTTTGCGCACTGGTGGTGCGAGTAATAGATTCGAGACAAAATCCAACAGAGGTAATATGGATGTGATAGATTTTGTGGTCTTAACACCATATCTTTTATCCCGGGTTGGGTACATGTGTTAAATTAGGAGATTGTCTATATCAGAGGTAATATGGACGTGATATATGATAATCAAAACATCAGAGCGAAAGTTTAGAGGTATCAATATACATGACTTGTCACTCGGAGAGATGCAATATGAGTCCCCTCGGAGGGAACATAGTGTAAGTTCAGAGGTACCTGATGTACATAACTTGACACTCTAGGCAGTATGAGGATGTTTTTAGACATAGTATTTTTTTAGGAACTTGC